>JASANF010002829.1:0-13816 GCA_030248245.1 Trissonchulus sp. WLG1_4 | reverse complement strand
AATTGAATGCAAAACTGAAATCCCAGGCACGTGCATACAATTACTGAAGCATGAGGTGAGTCTGAAACGAATATATACATATCGTTATTTTTTAATATTATCAAAAGAACGAATTTCAAGCAGCAAGAGAGCAGCGTCTGAGCCACAAATTTTGCTCGTAAAAGCTTTAAAGATAAAACACATGGCGAAGGTATGTATCTGCAACTATATAGTCTGTAAAATACACAAAAGTTCAGCCAGAAATTTTGTAAAACTTTCCTTTAACTTAAACTTAATAAGCTTAAAACTTTACATAAAATTAGTAGTTCCTGAATTTTGAATGAAATAACGTTATTTCCCTATTTTATTTATTTATAAATTTTCATAATTCCTGTGAAAACCGTAAATATTCTTTAAGGTAGCGCTCAGCAACAAAACTCATGTTTGGCGCTCAGCTCATGCAATACATAGCAATACCACTTTAATTGTATATCAAAGAGACATCAAAAAAACCTATTTACAATACAGTTTAGCACTTTAATGTGAATGTGTCAAATTTTATGATTATGTCGAATTTCCTATTCACTTCACACTAATTTTGTTTTTGACCTAGCTCAGCGAAACTTCAACCAATTTTGACGATTTTGGTATCAATAGAAAGATCTTTCAAAAATCTAGTGATTGATCTTCGATTTTTCATTTCTATTTTTGATTTTGCAAAAAATCGATTTTTCAAAAATCAGTTGTCTTTGAGCGACTAAAAAAAGTGCTGCGAGCCAAAATTTGAAAATCGAAAAACTTTCACGTCTGCATTTATATTCTTTCTATCATTGTGCAAGTTTTTAACTCGATCGCAATCGGCAGCTGGGACCCAGGTCTAAAAAAAGTGGTCGATTTCGCTACGCAAAAATGTGAGGTTTGCCCACACGTTATACTTTTTCAAAAATTAGACCTTTCCTAGGACTGCACATTTCCGTTGAAAAAGTTACCAAAAGCCATACTCAATTTTTTAAGAAATTAAATCAAATATTGGACATTTTCGAAGATTTATATATCAGCTTTTTAGGTTTTTCATTTTTGATTTGCTATTTTCATGGCTGAATATCTCAGCAAAGCTTTAAGGGGGCGCTCCGGGAATCAAGGATTTGGGCCGTAATTTTTAAAAACAGCCAAAATGACCTATCATTCTTGAAGGAAAGTTGCCCAAAATACTATTTCTGATGTTTTGACGCGCATATCTCCATAGCAAAAAATTTGGAAAAAATTGGACAATTTACTGATTTTATTCGACTTTTAGGCCCGTATTCACATACTAAGTGTAACGCTTAAACTTAGTGTTTACACTTAGTGTTAGCGCTTATAAGTGTATATACTTAGTGTTTATTTAAGCGCTTAGCAAACACTAACGCTTAACTTAGCGTTTCAATTTTGTATTCACATACTTAAAATTTAGTGTTTGGCTTAGAATTAAGCGC
This sequence comes from Trissonchulus sp. WLG1_4, assembly GCA_030248245.1. Lineage (NCBI taxonomy): Eukaryota > Metazoa > Nematoda > Enoplea > Enoplida > Ironidae > Trissonchulus > Trissonchulus sp. WLG1_4. Next base: position 12,362 of record JASANF010002829.1, on the reverse strand, counting down.
TTAAGTTTAGGGACCTCGGGAGCTCCCTAAGCGCTAAGCGCTTAGTTGGTGGATGGTTTGAAGAAGGGGTAAAGAGAGTGGGGGAGGTTCTTGGCCGCCATGGGAAGGAAGGGCATTCAATTTAGGATATATTAGTGACATTTTCCGACCAATTCGATCCATTTTGCTCGTTTAATCGCCAAAAATAAAAAATGCACTTTGTTGTCCAAATTCGTTTTTTTTACATTTTTGAGTAGAGCATCTTAATCGAAGTAATTTTTCTTCAAGAACTTCTATTTGAAAATCTATATTTTTTACAATATGCCCCCTGAAACATGTAGAGCTGATTTTGCATTTTTCAGGAATCCACCTGCTGAAAACATTTTTTTACAAATGTATAGTTCGAGAAAAATATATATTATTACTAAGAAATAGTAATTTAAATAAATCTATAATCAGATTTATAAATACCAAATGGAAATGCCGATAAATAACGAATTCCGGATCGACATCAAGCAGGGAGCGCACTCCAAGCCAAAGCCAAAACTAAGCACAAAAGTTGCTAAACGCTAAGTTTAGTATAACACTAATTTTTAAGCGTTTATTTTGTGAATAACAGTTTAGTATAAACTAAGCGCTAACACTTAGCAACCGCTTAGCGGAATAACTCTTAGTATGTGAATTCGGGCCTAATAAAGGCCGATTCACACGGTGCGTTTTTGCCGCTGCGATTTTGACGCAAAACGCAAGCCGCAGGGTGTCGCAAGCGAAACGCACCGTCTGAACAAGCTTTGCGGCCTTAGTGCGTCTCGCAGGTCAGTTTGCTGCGTCTTTACTGTTTCAAAAAAATGACGAATTGGTTCGCGAAATTAGTTTATGCCAACACGTCCGCAGCATCAAAACGCAATGAAATCGCAGGTCGAATAGCAGTCTGGCGTTTAAAACGCTACGGCAAAATCAAGACGCAGGCATTCCGCACTAAAAACGCTGCGTCTGTTCAGACATTGCGTTTTGCGTGCGGCAAGCTGCGTTTTGCCGCAGCGACAAAAACGCTGCGGCAAAATCGCAGTAAAATCGCAGCGTGTGAATCGGCCTTTAGACAAATTCAGCAAGTAAGCCAGTGCATCAACGCTTTTTGAGGTTTTGCAAACAGACGATACGTAGATTTTATTAGTCGTAATGAAAAATTGAAACAATTTTATTGCGTTCTGTGCAAAAAAATCGCACAAGAAACCATTTTCAGAAGCAGCAGACTGAAATATAGGCTGCGTGAATACGAAACCAATTTTTCGGCATTCGATTATAAAATGCTGGTAAAATATTTTTTTACAAAATTTTGCACAATTATAGGTTTAGGCTCTGCGCAGTTGAACAATCTTTTAGTTTTTTCAAATAAAGCTTAGAAATTTTTTTATATGAATTTTATTGCTCTGAGTTCGACTTCGAAAACACATAATGACATTTTTTATCCAAACCTGACATAAGTGTTAAAAACCAAAATAATGTTCAACTAGAGAATCACATAAGCTACACTTTGGTATATAAAGTGTGACTATACGTAAAGTATAAGCAGAGTTATCGTTTGCCGAAAATTCACTCACGTTTGGTGCTCTGGGAGTCACGTGACATGATCATGTGATTTGAAATTTTGCCTCCAGTGTTCTTTTGTGCCATAGTACATATATGTATAGTAAAGTTTGACATTTGCCAACTTTTTTGTCAATTTTTGATGTAACCCCCGATTCCCGGAGCGCCCCCTTAACGTATTCGTATGTTTAATACATCAATTTAAAGCTAAGAAACCACATATTTCAGTGATATGGGTAATCGTTTTATAATGAAACAAAAAATTTTATGCTACGGCTACAAATTTGTCAAAAAAATTTAAATTTTTTTTTAAATTTTTATTTTTTTATTTAAAAATTTTTTTATCACAATATGCACATCAAATGAAAGCTCTGTTCATTCTGAACAACTTTCCTTCGAGACATTATGGTTAAAAATGTTAAAAAAAATCAAACGCCAAAGTCGGCTCCCCTGAGCGCCACCTTAAGGGGGCGCTCTGAGTAACTTCCAATAAATCAAATTGCTATAAATTTTTGTTTCTTATTGATACGAACTTTTTGCTTGAGTGCAATCAAGATGAACACCAGGCAAGCATTTTTGCAAAGTTTGATGAGTCTCGGAACATTGTAACAAATTTTATGACTGCATCAAAATTGAAATTTTGAAAAATTTGACGAATTTTTGAAATGACGTAGCTCAATGGTGCCTCAACCAAATTTAACAATCTATAGCTTAAATTAAAGACAATTATCTTGCCGAGGTGCCATTTTCGTCGAATTTTCGTTACCGGCGGCAAATTTTTAGTTATTTTAACTTCTATGAAAAGTGACGTTTTAAAAAGCCTATCATATTGAGCCAAATTATAATAATTACAATTCAATAAGTTCGGCGCCTCCATACACATCTGCTCTAACAGTCTGCAAAGTTTCAAGCGGATCGGTTTTCTCAGCTGACAGTAATCTTAAAAAATGTACGCTATAGCTCAATTTCAGAAAACTGAAGTTTGCCTACACATACGTATTTTCCAAAAAATAGAGCTAATTTTTCTGTATTAAAATCCGCTGAGAAAAGTTACAGAAGCCAAAAAGTAGCTAACGAAATATTAGTTTGAAAATAGTGTATTTTTGTCAATGTTGGTCAACCTATTTTGGAAATTTTTTTAGAAAGGTTTGCCTACACAAACGACTTTTTGAAAAGTTGTAACTAGCAATTACCTACAAAGAACTTTTTCAAAAAGTACCAAAAGCCATATAGAATTTTTTGGTATATCGATTTAAAGATGTTTTCCCATTGAAAAATAGGTTAAAATTTCAAGTTGAACAAAAGTTGACGTTATATACATCAAATGAAAGCTAATTTAATTTGCAACAAGTTTTCTTCTTGAGTAAATTAACGAAAACTTACGTGAAAAATTTTATCGCCCAAAGTCGGTTAATCAGAGTGCCACCTTAAGGTGGTAGTAACGAATGTGCAGTGTTTTTCAACAGGATAGTATTCAATAATTAATTAACTTTATATCACAGTTTTTATAGCGTTAGAAAGCGCTACTTTCCTTCTACATTTACGCAAAGTTTTATTGTACAACTGTAAAGATGATTTGTATGGCACGTGATAAAAGTATACCAATTTGGCTTTTTTGAGCGCTTTCAAATCTGGCCACTTTTTGACGAGTTTAAAGAATAAAAAAATGCGAAAAATGGCACAAATATTTAAAAGTAAATTATCTAGACCCAAAATGAACGATTTTATGATTTGTCAATTATATAATGAAATATACGGTTTCAAAGTAAAAAGTGTCTATTCACACTCAACTTTCGGGTTCTATATCTGCGCAAAAATATAAGCAATTGAAAAAATTTTCATTTTGGGTCTAGAAAATTTGCTAAAGTTTATTCATATTTATTTTTGTGTTTATGCGTTGCGCATGCGCTAAGAAAAGTGGCCAAAACTGTTAAAATTCCATTCTCCTGTTGTGTAGTTTGGCTTGTTGGCTTGGCTTGCTCCAAAAAATTTTTAATATGATGCCGCTTACTTCATTTGTCATTTTGTGTATATGAATCAATTTTTTACAGACGTTATTTTGAAAAAATTCAGTTTGAATCAATTAATTTTTTTCAAAAGTTTAAAAACCACTGCACATTCGTTAGTACCACCTTAAGGTGGCGCTCAGGGGAACCGACTTTGGCGTTCAATTTTTTTCAGCGACATTTTTGACCATAATGTCTTGAAGGAAAGTTGTTCAGAATGAAAAGAGCTTTCATTTGATGTGCATATTGCGATAAAAATTTTTTTTAATATTTTTTGGACGATTTTGTAGCGGCAGCATAAAAATTTTTGTTTTAATATAAACTGATTACTCATATCACTGAAATACGCGGTTTCTTAGCTTTAAAATGATGTATTAAACATAAGAATACGTTAAAGCTTTGCTGAGTTATTTAGCCGGGAAAATAGCAAATAAAAAATGAAAAACCTAAAAAGCTGATAAATCTTCGAAAATGTAAAATTTTTGATTTAAGGGGGCGCTCCGGGAATCAAGGATTTGGGCCGTATTTTTTAAAAACAGCCAAAATAACCTATCATTCTTGAAGGAAAGTTGCCCAAATTACTATTTCTGATGTTTTGACGTGCATATCTCCATAGCAAAAAAATTTGGAAAAAATTGGACAATTCACTGATTTTATTCGACTTTTACACAAATTCAGCAAGTAAGCCAGTGCATCAACGCTTTTTGAGGTTTTCCAAACAGACGATACGTAAATTTTATTAGTCGTAATGAAAATTTAAAACAATTTTATTGCGTTCTGTGCAAAAAAAACCGCACAAGAAACCATTTTCAGAAGCAGCAGACTCAAATATAGGCTGCGTGAATAGAAAATCAATTTTTCGGCATTCGATTATAAAATGCTGGTAAAATATTTTTCTACAAAATTTTGCACAATTATAGCCTTAGGCTCTGCGCAGTTGAACAATCTTTTAGTTTTTTAAAATAAAGCTTAGAAATTTTTTTATATGAATTTCATTGCTCAGAGTTCGACTTCGAAAACACATAATGACATTTTTTATCCAAACCAGACATAAATGTTAAAAACCAAAATAATGTTCAACTAGAGAAGCACATAAGCTACATTTTGGTATATAAAGTGTGACTATACGCAAAGCATAAGCAGAGTTATCGTTTGCCGAAAATTCACTCACGTTTGGTGCTCTGGGAGTCACGTGACATGATCACGTGATTTGAAATTTTGCCTCCAGTGTTCTTTTGTGCCATAGTACATATATGTATAGTAAAGTTTGACATTTGCCAATTTTTTTGCTAGTTTTCAATGTAACCCCCGATTCCCGGAGCGCCCCCTTAATTTCCTAAAAAATTGAGTATGGCTTTTGGTAACTTTTTCAACGGAACTATGCAGGCCTAGGAAAGGTCTAATTTTTTAAAAAGTGAAACGTGTGGGCAAACCTCACATTTTTGCGCAGCGAAGTTGACTACTTTTTTTTGATCTAGCTCCCTGCTGCCAATTGGGATCGAGTTGAAATTTTGCACAATGAAAGAAAGAATATAAATGCAGACGTCGAATTTTTTCGATTTTAAATTTTTGGTTCTCAGCACTTTTTGTAGCCGCTCAAACACAACAGATTTTGGAAAAATCAATTTTTTGAAAAATCAATAATCGGAATCGAAAATCGAAGACATTTGACGTCTAGATTTTTGAAAGATCTTTTTAACGATACCAAGATTGTCAAAATCGGTTGAAGTTTCGCTGAGCTAGGTCAAAAACAAAATTAGTGTGAATAGAAAATTCGACATGGTCATAAAATTTGACACATTCACATTAAAGTGCTGAACTGTATTGTAAACAGGTTTTTTTGAAGTCTCTTTGATGTACAATTAAAGTGGTATTGCTACTTATTGCAAGAGCTTAGCGCCGAACATGAGTTTTGTTGCTGAGCGCTACCTTAAGGTGGTAGTAACGAATGTGCAGTGTTTTTCAACAGGCTAGTATTCAATAATGAATTAACTTTAGAGCATAATTTTTATATCGTTAGAAAGCGCTACTTTTCTTCTACATTTAAGCAAAGTTTTATTGTACAACTGTGAAGATGATTTGTATGGCACGTGTTAAAACTAGACCAATTTGGCGTTTTTGAGCACTTTCAAATCTGGCCACTTTTTGAAGAGTTTTAACAACAAAAACATACAAAAAATTGCAGAAATATTCAAAAGTGAATTATCTAGACCCAAAATGCACGATTTCATAATTTGTCAATTATTAAATGAAATATATGGTTTCAAAGTAAAAACTTTCTATTCACACTCAACTTTCGGGTTCTATATCTGCGCAAAAATATAAGCCATTTGAAAAATTTTAATTTTGGGTCTAGAAAATTTGCAAAAGTTTATTCATGTTCATTTTTGTGTTTATGCGCTGCGCATGCGCTTAGAAAAGTGGCCAAAACTGTTAAATTTCCATTCTCCTGTTGTGTAGTTTGGCTTGTTGGCTTGGCTTGCTCCTAAAAATTTTTCACATGATCCCGCTAACTTCATTGGCCATTTTGTGTATATGAATCAATTTTTTACAGACTTTATTTTCAAAAAATACAGTTTGAATCAACTAATTTTTTTCAAAAATTTAAAAATCACTGCACATTCGTTACTACCACCTTAAGGTGGTATTAACGAATGTGCAGTGGTTTTTAAATTTTTGAAAAAAATTAGTTGATTCAAACTGTATTTTTTGAATATAAAGTCTGTCAAAAGTTGATTCATATACACAAAATGGCAGATGAAGTTAGCAGGATCATGTGAAAAATTTTTACGAGCAAGCCAAGCCAACAAGCCAAACTACACAACAGGAGAATGAAATTTTGACAGTTTTGGCCACTTTTCTAAGCGCATGCGCAGCGCATAAACACAAAAATGAACATGAATGAACTTTTGCAAATTTTCTAGACCCAAAATGAAAATTTTTTAATTGCTCATATTCTTGCCCAGATATAGAACTCGAAAGTTGAGTGTGAATAAACACTTTTTACTTTGAAACCGTATATTTCATTTATTAATTGACAAATCATAAATTCGTGCATTTTGGGTCTAGATAATTCACTTTTAAATATTTTTGCCACTTTTCGAATGTTTTTGTTCTTTAAACTCTTCAAAAAGTGGCCAGATTTGAAAGTGCTCAAAAAAGCCAAATTGGTCTACTTTTAACACGTGCCATATAAATCATCTTTACAGTTGTACAATAAAATTTTACTTAAATGTAGAAGAAAAGTAGCGCTTTCTAACGATATAAAGAATATGCTCTAAAGTTAATTAATTATTGAATACTAGCGTGTTGAAAAACACTGCACATTCGTTACTACCACCTTAAGGTGGCGCTCCTGAAATGTGACTTTTCAAAAAACAGCAGTTTGGTGCCAATTTTAGATACACAATGGCAAGCTGGTGTAAAAGTATGCCTAAATCCAAAAAATGAAGTTGATTGATACAAATTAGCATTCACTGTAGACCAAACGTGAGTGGAATTTCGGCTTGCTATTTCTCTTCGCAAGTAAGTAGCTGTTGCACAATCAATAGCTCATTTTGCTCGCCTCAATGTGATCAAGCGGTCGCAAAAAGTCATTTTTGATGAATATGATTGATATATCCAAAAACACTAAAATCGCGATTTTTGAAAAACATAAATTTGGCTAAATTTTTTAAATACTATCGATTTGCCAAAAATCAAATTTCGCGACCGCTCGAAGATGACAAGGTGCATTTATGTGCCAAATTTTAACTTTTTTCGTTGAGCCAATTTTTTAAAATCGCAAGCCGAAAATTTGCGTTTGTAATCACACGCAGTATATTTCTGTCTCATGCAGAAAGTATTGCGTTAGTTCACAAAAAAATTATACCACACTCAATAAAACACCAAAAATTTTTAATTACGTTTCAGTAAAACACTACTGCTAGTGTTTTTCAGCCTTTCAAATTCATTACATACGTGTAAATGCACTGGCTTGTGAAGGCATTTCCGTGAAAATCTATTTTTCTTGACGAAATTTGCTCAAAAATGTTCAAAAAAATTTTTATGTGATATGTCCATCAAATTGAAGGAAATTCACTTCTGATCAACTTTTGTTCTTACGATGCATGTTTATTTTTGCGCGTTTTCAAAATACCGGCCAAAACCCAAATTTCAGGAGTGCCACCTTAAACGGTAGCATTAAAAATAATCTGCTAAATTTTGATTTGCTGTAAACAAAAATTTCACAAAGTACAAAAAATGTACAAAAAATATTAAAAATTTATACAAAATTTGTACAAAATTTTGTACAAAAGTCGAAAAAAATTTTATTCAAAAAAAACTAAGCGTACATGGTGTATGGTCAAACTGAAGAATAGTTGCACAATGCACCCGTATGGTCAAACTGAAGAAAATTATTTTTGGCTGCTACGTGCTTCCCAACCCATCCTTTAATAAAAATCTAGAACCCCCATGTCGGCCAAGTCCCCAATCTGATCTCTAGCCCCCAAAATAGCTGTCGCCCCTTTTAATAAAAATCTAGAGTGAAATTGTTAAAACCCTTAAGGCCGATTCACACGCTGCGATTTTACTGCGATTTTGCCGCAGCGGTTTTGTCGCTGCGGCAAAACGCAGCTTGCCGCACGCAAAACGCAATGTCTGAACAGACGCAGCGTTTTTAGTGCGGAATGCCTGCGTCTTGATTTTGCCGCAGCGTTTTAAACGCCAGACTGCTATTCGACCTGCGATTTCATTGCGTTTTGATGCTGCGGACGTGTTGGCATAAACAAACTTCGCGGACCAATTTGTCATTTTTTCGAAACAGTAAAGACGCAGCAAACTGACCTGCGAGACGCACTAAGGCCGCAGCAAAGCTTGTTCAGACGGTGCGTTTCGCTTGCGACACCCTGCGGCTTGCGTTTTGCGTCAAAATCGCAGCGGCAAAAACGCACCGTGTGAATCGGCCTTTAGGGGTGGAATAAGTCGAAAAAATGGCGTTTTTTGGTTAGATGGTTGTAGGATGTAAGCTTCAGCTGGAAATCAAAATTAAAAATTTGTCCAAAAATTAAACATGAAATTTTTTGCGCACATTTGGATTTAGTCAAAAATACTGATTCAAATAAAAACCTGCTGTTACCATTTAAAGAGCAACTTCTAAGCTACTAAATGCTGAAAAAAATTTGTTAAGTTACAAAACTTTTTCTAAAGCTACCCGGGCCAGGCTGATTGTAGCGTTATGTTAGTAAATGTTAGTAAAAATATGCCCTCCACCACCCGGTGTACAGTAACAGGATGCAGACGGATACTGTGCCAAGCTATGTACGAACTGTTGACCGAACGTATAAAAGTTTTTGTTTGTCGATATAAACACGCTCTGATTTCTGTTTGCCTGCACGACCTGCGTGTCCAGCTTCGCCACTAGACATTGTAGGGAGGATTGAACAAATAAACGAAAGAAAACCAGTATAGAATATTAATAACCTAAATAAAACGTGACAGAGGACTTTGTATATATATTCTGGGATATATAGAATTATATGCGCGGGGATAAGCTCAAATATAGGCGAAGCTGCCCTCAGACTTTAATGTCTAGGGCACCGCGTTGGCCCATCACCTTCCTGCAGCCAATTCATGTGTCAAGCATCATGTTCTCATTTTATAATTTGCGGGCAAAAACCTAAGGGTTTTTTAAAGCCCGCCCACGTAGGAAGGGGGTAAAAAATTCTGTTCCAGACAAAGTGTAAAGTCGGCGTTTGAAAATAGGAAAAGACGAACTTTGGATAACATCGTCGGGTAAGCTGTTCCAAATATGAACTACTCTAAAAGCAAAGCTACTAAGGCAACGTCTTGTGTGAGCTCTCTTTGGATACAGTTTATCTCTGTGTGGGACGTTTTTAAGCATGTCTTTCAGTATGCATGTGAGCTGTATGTACCTATGTAAGTCTGTAGCGCCTTCGAATCAGAAAAAGTTTCCAAAGCAGATCCGTCAAATCGTGAGCAAGAAAAAAGCTTTATGGCGTAAATTTATACGTACGAATGAAATTTCTGATTTGGATACTTTTAAACAGTGGGCAAAGCATACGAAAAAGCAAATTAGAAACTATGCGTACCAGAAAGAGCTCTCTATTCTCAGATCAGGTAAGTTAGCAAAGTTTTATCAATTTGTTCGCTCAAGGTTAGTATCCAAGGGTAGGTTACCTGTCTTAGTGTCTAAGAATGCCGTATTCTCAACAGATGGTGAAAAAGCTGAGATTCTGAATGATCAATTTTGTTCTGTTTTCACCACTGATGATCGTAAGACCCCCAACTTTTTGGCCAGAACCCAAAATCACATGGCTACCTTCGCCATTTCAGATGATCTGGTAAAGTTGGCGTTGAAAAAATGTCCAGCCAAATTCTCGTATGGCCCCGACGGTATACCACCTATCGCTCTACGGAAATTAGCTCCTGTACTTGCTCAGCCGCTAAGCAAAATCTTCGAACAGTCATTGACATCCGGAAAGATACCTGACGACTGGCGTCACGCCATAATTGTACCGATATTCAAAAGAAAAGGAAATCCCGCAGACCCAGCAAACTACCGGCCTATTAGCCTTACCTCAGCATGCTGCAAAGCCTTAGAGTGTATTATTCGAGATAAAGTGATGGCCTTCTGTAGCCAGTATAATTTACTCTCTCCTAAGCAACATGGCTTTACAAAACGCCATTCAACTACGACAAATTTATTAGATACAGTATATAAATGGTGTATTGCTGTAAACTCTGGAGCGCACGTGCATGCAGTTTATTTAGATTTTGCTAAGGCCTTTGACACCGTCTCCCACAGTAAACTCCTCTTGAAACTATCGCGATATGGGATTAGTGGTAACGTATATAAGTGGATTACTGATTTTTTACTAAGACGGACGCAGCAAGTAAAGGTAGGTAACAGTTGTTCATCGATTGCCAGTGTTCAAAGCGGAGTTCCACAAGGTACAGTGCTTGGTCCAATTTTATTTCTTCTGTATATAAATGACCTTGCAGATGTAGTGAAATATTCCGAATTATCTCTATACGCGGATGATGCTAAAGTATATCTAAATACTCGCCTTTCTACGGACCACAGACTTGCAGATGATCTCTGTCGTATCTACGAGTGGGCTCATACGTGGCAACTTACGTTGTCTAATGAAAAGTGTCAGGTAATAAGTTTGGGCACACGCGTAGATGCGGCTGAATCATGCTACAAATTAAGTACAAATGTCAGTACCGACATTCTGAAGTCAACGAACTCCGTGTTAGACTTGGGCGTTACAATTTCGTCAAACTTGAAGTCCTCAGCACACTGTTTCAAGATAGCAGGTAAGGGAAACCGGCTTGTTGGTACAATTTTCAGAAATTTTAAGTGCAGAGATACGAAATTTTTAGTTAGTATGTTCACTACATTTGTTAGGCCTATCCTCGAGTATGCTTCGTGTATCTGGTCTCCGTATTTACTCAAAGACATAGATTGTATCGAACAGGTACAGCGTCGTTTTACTAAACGTCTGCATGGACTCGGTAATCTCTCATACTTTGAGCGGCTAGCAGCCTTAAACCTGCCATCATTAGAATATAGACGGATTGTGCTTGACCTTACTGTCATGTATAAGATTATGCACTGTGAAGTTGCTACAGACTTTTCTGATTACTTTGCCTTTACTCCTGATAGTGGATTAAGGGGGTAGTGTCGCGAAAGCAGTTTTGCTCATAGGCTGCAAAATGAGAACTTTTTGCTTTGAAATGGTACGTTCACTGCGAAACTAGTGAAATGCCATATGGTGTGAAATAAACACTGTCAGACACTAGACTACCATTATCTACCAATATTTTTAACCGATCACCATTTGTGAGCCAGACATCACACAATAGAGACATAAAAGTTCAAAAAATTAAGCCAGATATCAGATTGGCCAGCTTGTGAAGTACATGTAATGTTTTGACTCACAATTTTTTGCCACAAATAAGAAAAATGAAAAATGAAGGTTCGTTTTTCTTTTGATTTCAAAATAAGTGTCTAAATTTTTCAGAATTTATTCTTATTGCTGTTAGTACTTTACAGGTTACGCACAGTTTCACAGTTACAACAGCCATTACTCCACAACCACTCAAGCAATTTGCACTAAATTTTATGTGCATAAACTAGAGTATATGTGCTTTTACTTTGTGTAAAGAATCTAAACAAAAAGTTTTTTAATTGTGACGAAATTATAGAATGTGAATAGGTTTTCAAAACGTCATTTTTCCGACTTTGCGACTTCACTGCTAACTGTACGCTGCATCAATTTTTTTGAAACTTGGCAAATATATTTGCCTTGAAACATATTTTTAGAATCAGTTTCAGCGTAAACTTACCAAAGTGGACCTATCAAATTTTTTTAAGGGGCGGGGGCTTTGATGACCCGACCGGCCTTTCCCCCCTCCTTTTCTACGTACTCACGTCATTTTTATGTTACGTTTGTTCTTATGTTCATTTAGTTTTGATTTGCATTTTTGCTTAAGTTTTCTACTTCTGTTTGTCATTATGTGCTTAACATTTTATTTGCCATTTATATTTGTTAATGAATAATTTTTTGCTTCGTAGAATAAACTTTTTTGCTTGCTAAAAAAAACAATGATTTTTGACAAAAATTGAATTTTTTCGAATAGGTATAAATCAACGTTTTTTCGCTTGGAAAGTGCTAAAAATGAACTCAGCGCATGAGAAAACCTATAAAAACGTGTTTTCACGGTGAAAAAATGTCAGTTTGAATTTCCCCCCCCCGCCTCAGTTGCGCCATTTTCGACAAT
>JASANF010002827.1:0-28108 GCA_030248245.1 Trissonchulus sp. WLG1_4 | reverse complement strand
TCTTTTGCATTCGGTAGAACAATATCTTTCCTAAATGTATGCCAAGCATTGAAATTTGACCTTTGATATTGTTTCCAGTATAAGCGACTAAAGAAAGGTCCTTTGCAAAATATTACAATTTTTTACAAAAAGTTTGCGCCACAGCTCTGAATCATACGATTAAATGTTGGGGCTGAAAGTTGGTAAGGTTTTTGACATGTTTAAAATCCCCAGGCATGTCCCCCACTTTTTTAATAACTAGTCAATTTACTGAGAAAATAGCTGAAAAGCAAACGCACCGAAAATTTAAGATATGTTCTTGTAATTAAAACCCTCTAATAACGTCCACAGGTGAAATTTCGACAAAGTGAGAGACATGCCTGGGGATTTTGACCTTTACAGTACTGTCCCAAAAATTCATGCTCAGGCGTCACTTATAACTTGAGTACTGGTGGCGCAAAGTTTACATAGAAATCACAAAAACCTCGAAAACGCAACTACCACCTTAAGTCCGCTGGTTTAAGTCCAGTTAAGTCAAGTCCAGTTAAGTCCATTTTAGAAAAAGGCCCTTAGGCATAAAGTTGCAGGGGTCTGGGGGTGACAGCCACTAGATTTTTTAGTCCTAATTTGGTCAATTGGAGACGTAACGGAAATTTTTTGGCCGGTCATAAAAACCAAAGAGGAAACCCATGTGCAAAACTTCAGTCGGAAAAAATTTCGGGGGAGGGGGGGGGGCTGCTGCTCAGGCATAAATTCATGACAGACTGCACCAGGAAGACTAACGTAAATGAGAGGTTGTAGGGGTCGGATGGCGACAACTTTTCGGTTCTTGACCAAATTTTGTTTTGATTCTGCATTCAAAACAGTGCATTCTGAGTTGGTTTCGTTTCAAAAACGTTCGCAATTGCGAAAAAAAATTGATGATCGCGAAAAATTTTCAAACCTTTTCGCAAAACTGCGAAAAGAATTTGACGCAGTGGAGGTGAACTCATAGGTTGGATTTCACAAAGGTGGTTTTACTAAACCATGGTTTTACGTAGGTTTTTTATGATTTGCACACAATTTCATTACGAAATATCTCCTGATTCGTTACGAATTTCGTGGATTTTCCTAAACCATGGTTTTAGCGCAGGTGAAATTTGAGACCTGCTACGCAGCAGGTCTCTGTTTTGCTGAAATTTCAGCTGAGCTAAATTTCACATAACATATATAATTGAGAACCATTTCAAAGTGTTAGCATTTTCAGGCCTAACTTGGTCATTGGCTGGGTCTTCTGAAATTTCTATACGGCTGGGGCTGAGCATCGATTGTGAAAATTGTGAAATATTACACAAAATTCTCAGGACGGCACCAAAAATTTAAATAAAAATGTCAAATTCGTTGCTTTTTGGCCAAAAACAGTAAAACTAGCGGCAGTCTTAATCCTGTATAGGCGGAATAATGTTTTATTAACATTTAAATGTAAAATCTACTGCATTAAGTAACAAACATTAATTCTTAGGTTTTGGCACCATTTATGGCTATTCCTTCCCTTTTGGCAATTCCTTAAGTTCGGACACCTGTTTAATTACTGGCGCCAGTACCAATGAACAATTAACGTAGTGGAAACAAGGGGTGTGCGTATACGGAAGATGATACATTTTGGGCTGGAGGCAAATTTAGTTTAAGGTGGTAGTGTCGCCAAAGTACTTTACAAGTTACGCACAGTTTCGCAGTTCAAACAGGCATTACTCCACAACCACTCAAGCAATTTGCACTAAATTTTGTGTGCATAAACTAGAGCATATGTGCTTTTACTTTGCGTAAAGAATTTAAACAAAAGTTGTGACGAAATTATCTAATGTGAATAGGTTTTCAAATTCAAAACGTCATTTTTCCGACTTTGCGACTTCACTGCTAACTGTATACTGCATCAATTTTGCTGAAACTTTGCAAAAATATTTGCCTTAAAACAAATTTTTAGAATATATAAAGAACAGTGACCTATCTTTCACTGAAAAAGTTTTATAGTCGCGCAAAATCGACTGCTTTCGCGACACTACCCCCTTAAACTAATTTCCCAGCCTGAGTTTTAAGCGGGTGTTCCTATACGGAAGATGATGCATACTCACTCACTCTCACTCAGTGCAGAGTGTGCGTATACGGAAGAATTACCAAAGTCTGAGAAAAAAATTGATTTTGCGAAAAAAATTCAAGCTTTTCGCAAAATTGCGAATTGCCAGCGAAAAAACACCCAGATTCTGAGTGCATCACAGACCCGCCATCACTGTGCATTATTGCACTATTGTGCACATTACAAAATTTTAATTTTTGTGTGCAAAATTTTAAAAAAGTGTGCATGTGCACAGGGTCTTGCACAAAAAAACATTTTCTGCACAAAAAACAAGTCATTTTTACTAAGCCGACATTACACCTGCTACTAGCTATGTATACTAATAAGTATACTCTATGTCGTAACATAAAACAACATGCAAGCGAGACGCTCCTTATCCCACATTATTAATCTTTACTTATTTCTTGACTGACGGGTCAGTACACTTGAAAAAATATACGACTACTCTCAAACAATTCTATTGCAGCTCGACAATAATCACAACCGCATCATACTGTGATGTTGACAGACTAACACAACCCTTCTGTGAGCTAAAGTGTGAATTCACAAAAATCACTCGTGTATGGAGTATGGCCCATTACTTCACCAGATAAACGGACTGGACTTATTTTAGTTCGAGGTTCAGGAATTAATTTTCGGACTAAACGGCATAAAATCAATCAGGGGCCTAATATTTTAGTCCGAACCCGTTTCTAAACTACTGCTGAAGCCGGACTAAACGGATTTAACATGCCCGCTCAACATTAGCATGCGTGCCTAAGTCCCTGTAGTCTGACTAAAAAGCCGCGCGCTAAAATTTAAGTCCGTTTAATCCGGAGGTTTTGGAATGGCGTTTTTAGCATAATTTTTAAACCGTTTAGTCCGATAAAAATTAACCCTTTAATAGGCCCCGGTAAAGGAATAGGCCCTTGCTTACAGGTTCAGGACAACATTTTGCATTTTCTCGGCGGCTTTCCCCCATGGCCTTGATGTCTTCTTATGCCGTCAGAGATACGATCAAATGACGCTAAAGTAATAACTGCACAAGGTGAATTAAAAAAACCACATTTACAGATGGAAAAAAAGCAGGCGGAAAAGCGACCCAATGTTCGCAAAACAACAGTTGAGCAATCAGGGGTATTATTAATAGCCACAGACGGCAGTACAGTTGAAAAGAGTTTTTTATCTGCTTTATTTGCATAAGTAATCGTTTACAGAAAGCCAAACAATTATGTATTGAGTTGAGTTATTAAAGGCAATTCAAATTAATCAGTTATTATAACTTATTTAATTTAATAAGTTAATTCGTACTTAACGATCAACTACAGTATTTACAGACAGAGAGGGATCGTTGCTCGGGCTATTCATTCCGCCCCAATTTTGCCGGTGTTGAGATATGTCGATAATATTATTTCAGTTTACACTTTTTCGGCTTTAGTCTTTGAACAGTCGATTGTGCCAAGTAACTGTTTAGTCAGGAGTCACTTCACAACTAGCACAAAAAATCTAAGATTCCCTGAGAGTCTGGGTTTTTTTAATTGCGAAAAAAATTTGGTGATTGCGAAAAATTTTCAAACTGTTTCGCAAAATTGCGAAAAAATTTTGACGCAGGTGGGGTGAGCCTATAAGATCCTCGCGTTGTTTTTAGCTACTCAGCCAAAAAATTTCCTGTACGTCCACAACTGACCAAATTTTACTTGAAAATCTAAAAATTTCAAACTTTCCCGAGGCCCCGCTCACCAGACTCGTGCATATTATTGCAACTTCATGTTTATTACGTTGTAATAATTGATGTCAAAGCGTTTAATGACTGTAGGACATCCGCTAATTAGGGTTTTTTCAAATTTGTGTGTGTCCGAGACTGTGTAGTGTGTCCAGTCCGACATTTTGCGTCTCGTTTCAAAAAGTTGCGCCACGCAAAGTTAAAGTATATAGGTCCAGATGGGTCTGGGGAAGCACTAGTCCTGTACGCTCTATTGGAGTGTTCAGTTATGCATCACGTGTTTCACATATTCTAAACCTGTAGTCAAACTTTCGGGCACTTTGGAGACGTATCGTGAATTTTTTCCAATGGGACCACAAAACCGAAGGACTCTTATGTGAAATTCTTGTCAGGGAAAAAAACGAAGCGGAGGAATTCCCTCCATCGTCCCCTGCTACGGCACTGCGTGAATATGACGTTCAATGCAATAAACAACGGAAAAAAAATTTTAAAAAAAATTATTTGGCTTTGCGGAAAAAATTTCATCTTTTCGCAAAATAGCGAAAATTTGCCAGCGAAAAAACCCAGCTGAGAGTACATACTTGAGGTCATTATCAGCCCGAGTGTGATGCTTGTAAAACCGAGTCAGCGAACCAAGAACAGAATGACAAATATTTTCTGCGTCCATTTCTGAGGCCAACAGCTCTCTGTCGTTTCTGGCAAACCGCTGAAATGATAGAAATACATAACAGATTGGCAACGATGCTCAATTGTTTTGGTAGTCGAGCCAAAGATAATGGCCGGACCTGGAAGTATGAATAACATTATTCACTAAATTCATAAGTGTTGCACCCGTTGTATGAATGTAGCTGTTAGTTTTATATACATCAGAGGTCTGACCATGGTCTTGTAATTTTACCTAAACACTTGTAAAAAGTCATCAAATCAATAGGAAAAAATGGCAAAAAATCACCCAGTCTCGGTTTTTGCGGTCTCGGAATTTGGTCTCGGTCTCGGTAGTCTCGGTTTCGTGGTCTCAGTCTCGGTCTCGGGAAAAAACCGAGACTTCCATGTCCATCCCCACAATGCACCCGTAAAACACATGCACATACTTTTATGAAAGATAAAACCAAAAGACACTAAGGTAAAGAGTTGCAGGGGGTCTGGGGGCGGTAGCCCCCAGAAAAACAGATGGAGAAATTTTGATTTTTTGACCGAATTTGGTCAATTGGAGCCGTAACGGAAATTTTTTCTGGCAGGCCATAAAAACCAAAGGGGGGAGGGGGAGGGACCCTTGTGTAAAACTTTCGTCTGAAACTCTGAAAATTTTTCAAGGGGTGGGGGTCGGGACGCGGCCGCCTCTCCCCTGGGACCGCCGCTGACAGCCAGCTGTACGTGCACAGAACCACAGTAAGTCAGTATGTTATAGCATTGATTATATGCGCATTTTTGCAGTTGAACGGATATCCGGCAGAATCTATTAACCATATAAAAGCTGAATCACCTCTAAGTCAGAATTGCGCCGGTAGTCTACGGTTATGCATCTCATCATTGCAAATTTTTTTAATTTTTTTCACACTTGCTCAAACACCCCCAATTTCCTCGACTGCCAACCATGTATGTGGATTGTGGACTACCTTCCAGGCATGTCCTGCAGCTAGGACCAGACGACCGTCCCCGAGCCCACTATCACCGACCGACTCCGCTGGAATCCACCCGATCGCCACATCCATTCCCTTCATTCCTTGTCCGTCCCCAACCATGGCTTGGCTCTAAACATAAAAACGGTCCCACTGTAAGGTCTATTCATACGGTACAAGCCTACAATAATTATTGTAGCCTAGGATTGTGGAAGCACAATCTTAGGTTTGTGATTTCACAATTATAGATAGCATCGCATAAAAAACACAGCTCATTTCTGAACTACAACGTATGTTCACGACTTAAGGTGGTAGTAACGTTTTCGACAATTCTGCAGGAGTAAAAGTTGATAGTGTCTGCTGGAAAGCTCGTTAAAGACGTCAACTATTTATTGAGCAAAAGTGTACTATTAATCAAGTTCTTTAAAGTGCAAAAGTCCGCTACTCAATTCATAGAGCCAATCAAAAGTTGTACCAAGCCACGAAAACTGTCGAGAACGCCACTACCACCTTAATGCTGCACCTTAAACTCATTCCTTGACGTGTCACAAAGCATACAAACCTTAACTACAACCCTGAAAGCTCACATAATGAATGCTGTTGCTGTTGCTGTTTGTTAATTCATCAGATGGCATTGAGATTGAGGCCATGATCAGTTCATTGGGGCCAGCGAGCCAGGCAATGTTAGATGGCGTAGTTGCGACTGAGGCACCGTTCTGCGCTGTCGAGGTCTGCGGCCCCTCTCGTTGGCTGCCATGGCTGAAAACATGTAAACAATAACCTCTGTGCACAATTCTGTACCTTTTAATACTCAACAGTCCTAAAAGAAGAACATCACAGAGTTTACATAGTGGCAACTGGGCTAACTGCAATAGTTGCAACAAGCTTGTGTGCAAGATTAGCAATATCTTTCGAGTAATCAAGACATTTGGCGCAAATATCTGGAAAAATGGGTACATCTAGCTCGCGCACTCCCGCATGTTTTCAGAACTAGAGATAAGAGACTGCCTCACGATCACCACATATGGCCTCCTCAGCAGGACAAAACAAGAACGAGAGTCGTGATTTTACTACATGGACAGAATTTGAACCATCAAGAGCACAGAAGAGTCAAAAAACGGCAGCACCTGTCTTACCAGAGAGTTAAGCATTTTTTGGGCGAGCTTAGTAGAGCAGTGTTTCAGATGAACAGGATCGGCAGCTGCAAGGCAGATGGGCAGAGTGAACCCCTGGGACTGCGCCGGGCTGGGGACATCTGCAAGACAATACAGCCTGCTTCATAGTCACTCCGAGCCGATAAGAGCAATCGGCCAATCGAGCCACCAACGCAGCTTAAAGCTAAAGTCCACTCAGGGTGCAAATTAGAGCAAACCACAGACAGACCAGTCAAGTAAAAATGACGTGTGCTGATGCAGTCATAAACCAACGACTATAAGGTCCCTTCATACTAACAGCCGTATGTCCGTTCAGCCGGCATAATCACCACACAGTCATCTACCTAATAGGGTAGAAGATCAACCTTTGATGTGATCATTTGGCAATTTTGCCGGCGGCGCATACATGGGGCTGTAAGTATGGATCGACTCCAAAACGAGCAAAAGACAGTTGTCCCCTTAGCAGTCAGCGACCTGCAAACAACTTACCTTCTCCCAACCCATTTGCTGTTGTTCGCGACTTTAATGCTGCACCACATAAAGTACAACAAACCTATTCCTTGCGTATCACAAAACATGCAAACCTAACTACAACCTTGAAAGCTCACTTGGAGCGTCATATATGCTGTTTGAAAATTGATGGTCTTCAGGCCATGATTGGGGCGAGCGAGCCAAGCACGGTTAGATGGTGTAGTTGCGACTGAGGCACCGTTCTGCGCTGTCGAGGTCTGCGGCCCCTCTCGTTGGCTGCCAGGGCTGAAAACATGAGACTAGATGCACATCAGACAGCCAAAATGGACACCACCGGAAAACATGCAAATTAGTCAAGGCATACAATACATGTATGAGTGGGGACCCCACCAAAATCGAGGGGCCGGGGGGAAAGTCCCGAAAATGTGTGCAAAAATTTAATAAAAATGGCATTTTTTGGAAAAATTTTACGAAATTTTGCAAATTTTAGGCCCTGTTACATGTAGGAGGCGTCGTATGCTATCGAGCCTATCAGCTTACAATAATATTATGATAATGTTTTCTGGCATGTTAATTTTCGAGATCCTCTAGCCAATTGTGAGCAACATAGAGGCAAACACAATGCTAAAATATATAACTCCAGTGACTAACCACTAAGCAATTCATTGTCAACAGTGGTACGTAAGATTGCGTTATTACTGCAAGCAATTTTCAGTGCCGTATACATTAGACGTCCACAACTGTCCCCTGAACTCCCAAATGCACTATGGAGATGCCCCCTTAGCACACAGCATATGCCACCCGGGGATCGCACGCATGTACGTACTCAGGCATTACGTCCCGGGGCTGCTGTGTGCTGCCTGGGGATGGCTAGCTAAGCCCAGCTGGACCCACCTACGTATATTACGATAATGCACACGTGCACACGGGACAACAAAAGTACTGCAGAAACAAGGCTAAGGATGGGGGCCTGAATTCGGGGGCCAGGGAAGGTTACTCCAGAAAATCAGAGCAAGTGAGAAAAATTACATTTCTGAAAATATTTGGAGTACTTTAGGTCAATCAGGGGAGGGGATCCGCAAAAAGTATGGTCAAGGGCATACCCAGGGGCAGGGGGGATGTGAGGTATTCGTCCCGAAACTTTTTCAGACCCCAGCAGATATTAGAAACTGCTAATAGTCTTCATGATAGTACTGGTAGCTCAGCCTCAATGACGTAACACTTACTATTAAGCTGACAAATAATCAGGTTAGAACAGTGTTGTGATTTGGCAGGGCATCACAGATCAGGCACCGATTTGATCAGTGGGAAACAGCCCCAGGGTTTGCTAGCCAGCAAGATGACAGGGTCTGGAGCAGGGGCTCACACACTTGCTGAGCACAAGCCATCACAACTTCAACGGTGGCCAGATTACTGCAGAAAAAACACAATGGCAGAATTAGTTAAGCTTAATTATGATTATTTAGAGTTCAACATGGTGTCCAGACAAAGCCCGGTTCATACTGTCTTTCACAACATATTTATGGCCAACTGCTGTAAAAATTGACGCTATAGTTTTGGCTAATTTGTTTGCACACAAACTGGACTTGAATTATGTTCGCACCAAACTGCAGCATTTTTTGATTGCTGATGGAAAAAACGACAGGGACACCGCGAAGAACAGATACAAACCGGGCACTACTATGATTAACCAATAGCCGATTTAAGCCCGGCTCATACTCGTCTTTATCTTTGTCATTGTCATGGGCGTAGCCAAGGGGGGATGTGCATGTGGGTGCATTATGCACTATTTATTAGCTAAATACACTATTTCATGTGTCCTTTTAGCTGTTTTATGGTAGTAAAACGACATTTTTAGTGAAGTTACGGCTCGACATATCAAAATTCTACATAACTGTTTTCCCATCTGGCTTCTAGACCCGTGTCGGCCCACCAGCTTTCTAATTTTCAGTGTTTTGAGCTCCAATTTTACTTTCGATGCTGCCCTGGTCAAAAATTAGCATGTTTTAGCACGAAAAGTGCTAGTATGTTGTTTTTTCGTTAAAATTGCATGTCAGTGCATTTTAACACATTCCAAAAAAATCAAAAGTCATTCCCACAAAATATTTTTCAGGCTACGCCACTGCTTGTTCCTTCGTTTTGTCCTTAAGCAGTTCCAAAGAAAACTATGTGGCCAATCGAGCTAATTTTTTGCAAGAACAAAGTTGGGCTCATGTTCAATTTGTATGCATAAAATTGAGCGAAACAATTCCGCCAATATTTCACAATAACTGACCAAAAATTGACCTTGTCCCTGTCCGTGTGTCTTTAGGGACAAAGTATGAACTGGGCTCTAAACTCCAGTCCATTGTCCTCTTTCTAACGTTTTCGACCACAGCCTAGTTGACACTTGTACGTCTGAAAAAACTGTCTGTTGGCAGCTATTACAAAAGCACTGCTAATAAATTAAACCTAATATTTTTGTACCACTGCAGACGTCTGCATTACAGTACAACTACAGTTCGCAAGCTAAAATTCAACCCAAACTGACTTCATCGCTAAAATGCAATTTCGGCCACATCTGGGGACCCTCCCCCTTGATCGACTGAAAATACCCTAAATTTTTCAATTGTTGCAAACAAAAGCTTTTACACGCTATATATGGCACGAAATGTCAGAACCCTCCCCCTGAGGCTCTCGTTTTTGGGGTTGGATACGGCATCTGACTAGTTTATGCTCCCCAGTATTATGCTTTATAAAATAAACAAATACAGACTAACAGGCCTGCCAAGCAGCACAGATGACATTCGATCTCGTGACGGGTCTGCGCGGGCATGCGCTAGAGGGCGGGGTATATAGTTCCGGCTGAAGAATGGGTTCAGCACTGATTAAAGTCTGAAACAGAAGGAAGGATAGAATGGTCCACGCTCAAGTCATAGCACACCTACCCATGTGGAGACTTGTGACTACAGACTACAGGGCATCAGATTTAGAGGTCACCCCTAAATGTAACGACTGTGCCAGCTCATTTCCGGTCAGTGGCCCAAGAGAGTCACGGGCACAGATGTGCAGGGGGGGTCTGGGGGCGGAAACACCCCCTCCAGATGCCGGGACAAGCCCCAATGCAGATTTGACACATCGGAACGAACCCCCCTAATGGGTGCTGACAAACGGTAGACGAAAACTCAGAAATTGCCCCAGATCGCTGTAAAATGCTTCAAAAATAACCAAACTGTTCGGATTAGCAGTCTGACGCCCCAACAACTGGGCTACGAGACTACTACTGTTTCCTCCTACAGTCCTACACAATTTTATTTTAATCAATATTTTCATCACGCCTACAGATAGTGTTTCATAGGTATGTAATCTGTTATATACCTCCATTTGGTGTAAACGTCGTCTGAAGTAACAGCGCAGTGCACAGTGCTGAGACAGCCACAAACGGCTTCACTGGTCAAGGCACGGCCATCCGCTGAAACAGAATTATACATGTATGAGGGGGGATGGGGGAGGGGGAGACGCCCTCCCCCAAAAAAATTGAGGGGCGGGGGGGGGGGGGGTAGGGTGCCTAAAATGTGGCCAAAATTTAGCAAAAACGGCACTTTGGCGGAAAAATTTAAAAAATTTGGCAAAATGGGTATTTTTAGCGGATCA
Organism: Trissonchulus sp. WLG1_4; assembly: GCA_030248245.1. Classification (NCBI taxonomy): domain Eukaryota; kingdom Metazoa; phylum Nematoda; class Enoplea; order Enoplida; family Ironidae; genus Trissonchulus; species Trissonchulus sp. WLG1_4. The sequence goes on along the minus strand of JASANF010002827.1, from coordinate 17,437 downwards.
GGGAGGGTCCGCAAATTTAGCCGGAGAGGCTCAAGCAAAATTTCAATCGCGTTACATGTATGAACAGAACCACAAAAAGATCACATAATCACGCCAGCCAGTCCTAATAAATTTGCCTGAACGGATGTTTGCACTGACCTTCAGTTTAACAACACGTACAAAACTAATTCAATGTGAAATTTCTAGTAGCATGTCCCAATAGCATAACTACGGTTTGATTTTTTAACATTTCTAACTACGGCCCCCGTACTCAGTTCCCACTACAGAAATAATAGATACAGTTTTGCCCAATCTTCAACAGATCCGTACTGAAGCACTGTAGCTTAGTTAGATTAGAAAAAGCCAAATATTCCCAATCCTCTGATAACAACCGGCCCAACTTTTGTCCCTTTTCTACAGCCAGATCCAATTAAGGATTGCAAAACACACCGAGTTTAATCAGCAACTGAATGAGACCATGACTGGTTTGCCACCAGTCTCGCTCGTCAGCAAAGGCAATCTGGATATGGCCCAAATGGAGTGGGACAGTAAGGGAAGGAGTGTCAGGACCACCTAAACGACGGCAGTATTTCAAGTGACCACAGAGACAGTGCACAAATGCAACGTTAGATTAACTAAAGCTTGAACAAAACTTGCTCAACCCTGAGACTAAACAGGTGGAGTGATTTCTGTGACTACTAGATGTATATAACTCTTGATCCTTACGATTTCGTAATAAAATTTAGTTCATTTTTGCCTCAGGGTCCAGCATTTTTCGGTCAGACTTTAAATAATAAAACATTAGCCAACATCACACAACTAAACAAAATGTCAGCCGAATTGATTAAGCCAATATAATATACTTGTAATAAAGTTATAAAAACAGCAGTGGTTCAGCTGGAACTATTCGTGTTTGATCAAGTTACTTAATCTTTATTAATTTAATTTGTGAACAGAATCTAATATCTCAGCTACGTTCTAAGTCCTTAGTCTTCATTTTGGCAAGAACCAAAAAATGCTTAATTTAGCCCCCATAATTAACATGGATGTCAGTAACAACGAGCGCTCATTCACGGCTGAATTCTGCCATTTCAGAAAACCTCCGCCATGCAGATAAAAGGTCTAATACTTCGAAACAATTTACTATAAAAACTTCTAAATTCATGAGTTATTTTTGAAAAAACAATAGACATGAGAAGTTCAGAATCCAGACTATGCGACAACCAAAGTGAATTTAGATGCAGTGTTTGCGTCTGAAAACTTAGAGCAATGATGGAAGCTGGGCTTAATTACCCCCTGCTGATGATGGTTATGCTGCTGGTTGTTGCAGTTGGTGTAGGCACGGCTCATTGATGTTTTGGTAGTGGCGGTTGTTGTGGTGGTTGTCGTTGCTGCTGGTGTGGTGGTGACGACAGGGACTTAGTGCAGAGGACAGCCAGGGTGCTTGCGGGCATAGTGGATTCTGAGCCCTGCCAGGCCTTTGAAAAGCCGGCCTTCACATCCCGCCTCGTGGCATGGCTGCTGCTGCGTCACCTGGCCTGGTTTGTGCATGCGACCTCTGTGGATGGCCAGTCCGTGGGCCGTCTCAAAGTGCGACCCGCAGTCGCCGCAAACTAAAAAAATAAACATCATATTGTGCAAACAAAAAACACTCCTTGCTCAACACTAGCATAAACAGTATAACCAATCGGGAAAAACCCCAATTTGGAAACTTTCGTATCATGTCATATCCAACGTAATACATAAAAATGAAAATTCTTTTTTATTTTCTTATCGGGCCTCACCATAAGCAGTAAAATTTTTTGGTATCATTTACCTCCACATTTTTTTGTATCACATTACATACAAAAAACGTTTTGGTATCTTTTACATCATGGCTGAAATTTTGAAATCTTTCAACAAAAACTTTCAGAAAATTGTACATACAGTTGCAATTACTGTGCTGTACAGTCGTTTTCTACTTCAACACGGTTTAATTCAAAAAGTCAAAAAGCAAAAATGATACCGATTGGACCACGCTAAGCCCAGAAATTGGGGTGGTTTTTATCCCATCAACCAATGTGGGTTTTTTCCCGATAGTCTATATTGAAATAAAAAAGCTCAATTTAAGTACAGATAACACTCCAGCAGCTAAAATTTTTGAAAAATATTTTTTAAAATCTCAGCCTCGTTATCATGTCTTATGACAACGAATTATATATCAATATCAATACACTACCAGTTACCACCTATATAACAAGATACTTTCTGTTTCAAGACAGCAACCGAGAACAACATTTTCACTAAAACTCGCGATTGTACATAAATTGACTAGAGTCCATTACGAGATGCCGTACAATTATTATATAATATGCAGATATGAACAATCAATGTGCACAAATAAATACAAATTAAAAATATACCGTTCTGCGGGGGCCTTTGCTGCGGGAGTGGACGTTCCCGGAGATGGTAACGCTGTAACAACAAGAAAAAAGAATGATGAAACAGTCTTGAACTACCGAAAATCGAACACAAATGCTCAAGCAACTCCAAGCTACAATGATTACGATTTTGACTCACGAACAAGAAAGGTGACATTATTATTCTCATCGAGACTTCTAACATTGATAACTACTAGAATGAAGGGACTGGACTGAACTCATGTTAGTCCGAGGTTGAGGAATTTAACTTAAACGAACAATAGCGTGTATAGCTTAATACTTCAACAAACACTGCGTGGATAGTAAATATAGAGCCTTAGGAAAAGCAAAATTAACTCCTATAATCCGGTGAATAAGTTGGCCTTTTGTTGTTGGTGGGTCTCATCAGTTCCTATTGCTACATATTGCGAATCAAAACAGAACCAATGTCAATAAAATAGCCCTTACGTGGCTAGGAGGCACCGGCTGCAGCGGAATCTGCCTGAAACACAAATTTAGCATACATAATATTTAACATCATAAAGTTATGATCTCTATAAGTTGCCTACTGAAGCGTAACGCTAAAAACACCTCAATGGAATTAGCCATTAATGACTCATAATATAGTGGTCAAATGTAAAAGTGTCACCGTTTGCAAGGAGACACAGATGACCTGACGCATAACCAATATCGTAAATTGTAACTCGATTCAGTGTTACAGAAAAGTGCCATAACCAGACTTATACTGCATACAACAGCGTGCAGTATACCTATACTGCACAGTGCACAGCCAGAGTTGGAATCTATTTACAAGTCATTTCTAGCATTGATGGTTGTGCTAAAAGTAATTGATACGCATGTGTGAAACCCTCGTGCAGGTGCACTCGTGCGTTTCGCGCATTCGTGCTCCTGCACTCGGAGTTTCACAGAAACATGAGTATAAATCAATTATATATACTATAATATATATAATACACTCCTACACTCATAACTCTTATATATACTTTTTGCTAAAACAAGTTGTAAAAATTCGGCTCATAACTTGTATAGAATGTATGCTAAAAATATGCGCATCCGCGCGGCTGTCAGGAGTCAGCATCCGCATCAGCGGATGTCACAGAAGTCACATCCACGACATCCCTAATATAAATAATATACAAAAAGTATATATATATATATATATATATATATATATATATATATATATATAATATATATATATATATATAAAACCGTAGGTGACTGAACTTACAGAGGGCGCAGCTGCAATGGTGGCAGTTGCGGTTGCGCCGGCTCTTCTGGAACTGGCTGCAGTCTGGGGCTCACGCGGGGCGCGGGACAATCGTCCTCTTCGGCTCGCCGCTTTCTGCTAAAACAAAACAACATGTCTGTCAATGAACAGTAAACGTATATAAACACATTGAAGAAATCCAGACCACATTCATTCACTATTCCCATATTTATACATTGTACTCCAAGACCAAACGGATTAAAATTTAAAACGTAAAACAATAACAACAAATTAAACAAACAATTTAAAACAACTAACGTATTAAATGTATATGCTATAAAAATGAATTGACAGTGAGAAATGTAATATATATATATATAGGACTGGCAAAAGTGAGCATACCTCGCTGGCAGTTGTTGTTGTGGCTGAGGCAGTGCAGGGACTGCCGGACAAACTGGCTGCGGTGGTGGAGCCAGGACTGGTGGTGGCTGTGGGGACAGTGGCGCGACGACCACTTCCTCCGGCGGCGCCTGAGGCGGGCTTTCCGGTTGTTCTGGCTGTGGCTGCTGTTGGAGACGTTGCAGACCCTCCAGGAGCTGTTGTTGCCAACGTCGGAGCTGCTGGACTTGCAGTTCTCCCTGCGCTCGCTGGGCCCGCCACGAATCCAAGAGGCCGAAGTTGGCCGCGTCTGGGGTGGCCTCCTCGCGCTGGATCTGGGCCTGGAGCTGGCTCTCCATACCAGAGAGGAAGGCGCACTCCCTGGTCCTCTGGACAAGCTGGCGGCTGATGGGAGAAAGGTGAGGGGGTGGCGGATGGACTGGCGGCTGGCGGTCGTTGGAACATTGGGGCATCTGGCGGTTATGGTAGGGGGAAGGGGGGTAGGGATGCGCTCGGGCTCGAGGTCGTCTCGGGGATCCGATTGTCATCCTAAAACAATAACAAACAGGACTGGCAGTCAGTGGTCAGTGACAAATAGCAAATATGCAAATGAACACTAGGAAAACCTTCCTGTGACGACGGTCCCAGACTTCGATTTCGGGGAGGGGGCGGAGGTCTGAAGAATTTCTATAATAGCGTTGTTAGCTTTACGCTAGCTTGTTATAGCCGCAGCCATATCAAGCGGGCTGAGTTGAGTCTGTTTGTAGTATAGTGGTTCGGGAAAAAACCCTGTGCGTTTTGGGGGGAAAACCATAGTGCTTCCTGGCCAAACCTTTAGGCAAATATAGGCTTTTTTGAGTATGTAGATGGAAAGCGCATCCCACACTGACTTACCACACCAACTTCTGTACAGTTCTGAGGCCATTTTATGAAATATCAAAATTTTGCATGTTGAAAAATTTTGAAGTGACAAAACTTTGCAAATTTTGGACTTGTCATAATTATTCACAAAAACACTTTTGGCCAACGCCGCTTGCATATTTCAAGAAAGTTCCCATTCCACTATACTTCCAAAGTTCACAAACAGTGAAAAACGTTGTGGTTTACCTGTGCCTGTTCAAAGTTTGTGCGGGGAAAAACCCTATTTTGTTTAGCGACAATTTTTTTGGTAAACTCACCCATTGTTGCTTCAAAAGTTGACTCATCTGGGCTAAGAATATGCGTAGACTTCATTGAAACCATTTATTTGGCGTCAAAACGTTGTTTTTTATGGTTTTGGCCCTTACGCCGACACCCCTTACGAAACCTGTTTTAGTAATGTTTCATCAAAATTTAGCATTTTTTGGAAAATTTAGGCTTTGCATGCTTTGTACCACTTAAATACAGAAATGGTAGACGGTATTTGTGCACCGTTTCTAACGTAGGCAGCGCAAAAATCTATTTTTAATGCATTTAAGGGGGTATATAATGTCGTTTTCGTGGTTTTTGACATTTCAGTGTAATTTTTGCGCCCACAGAACTCAAGCTAAAAACGGACTACGGCTTCGAAACTTAAACCACATTATCTTTAGGAAAATATCCCCACCCGTTTTTTTCCTTTTCTAAAAATAGTTTGTAGAGTCGGTGTTATGGGCCTTTGAAAATTTTAGAGAAAAGTCAAATTACGTGATTTTTGCACGAAAATTTCCTCAACGTAGAAACGACTTATCAACTATATCAAAAAAACGGGTTGGAATATTATGTCAGTGCATATATAACTGCAAAAACTTTAGTAGTGGTTGGCTGATCTTGAGTTTCATAACTGTTGCGCAAAAATTAGTCAAAAAAACCGCTGATGGGGTGTATCAAATGATAGCAGCAGTAAAATTGCAAACGATAATCTGCTTTTAAATAAAGTTTTTTAAAGCTGGAAGGTGTAAAAAAATGTAAAAAAACCGCTCTAGTTTTTGTTGAGGTTAAGTGCAGTTATGGTAGTTTAAAAAAACACCTAACAACGCAATTACCCCCTTAAAAACTAAAAAATGCATATACATTTGGGCTAAAGTCATTTCTGCCGAAAAGGGGCGATTTTTGAAGAATTATTGTGAGTCACATGGGTGTCGGAGAAACTGTTTTTTTAGTCTACACAGTGGTGCGAAAAAAAACCCTACGCGTTTTGCGGGTAAAAAAACCCTAGTGCTTCCTGGCGAAACTTTAGACATAGGCCCTTTTTGAGTTAGCCCTTAGCAAAAATCAAAAGCAAAGATCTGTGAAAGTTGAAAGTTAAAAAATCTGTGAAACTCAGAACCATGCGGTGACACGGTGCATGAGAAGGGAAGACTGTACTTCCAACTAAAATATAGTCCCAGCCCCAGGGGATTGAGGGGGCCCCACTCAAGGAGGGGTCACTGCGGAGGCAAACAATGAAAGAGCGTCACGGCCACAGGTCAAATTTTTGAGCCAAACCTTTCTTTAGCAGAACATTGGTAATTCCAATACAATCGGAGCTATTTTTAACTAAATTCGAGGCAGTGTCAAAATTTGCCATTTTCTAGCAAGAACAAGGACATAATATTGCGTCTGTTTTAGAACAAAGGTCAAAATTTCAGGCCCACACAAACGGGGGAAAGAACCAGCAATGTCACCAAAATTGTCGTGACGTAGCTGTTAGTTATATATACATATATGTATATATATATATATATATATATATATATATATATATATATATATATATATATATATATATATATATATTTTATATATATATATATATATATATATATATATATATATATATATATATATATATATATATATATATAAATAAAAAAAAAAAAAAAAAAAAAAAAATTTTTTTTTTTTTATATATACATAAGGTGTCTGACCATGGTCTTGCAAATTTACGTACAAACTTGTAAAAATTCATCAAATCAATAGGTAAAATATGGCAAAAAAATTACCCAAAGTCTCGGTTTTGGTGGTCTCGGAATTTGGTCTCGGTCTCGGTAGTCTCGGTTTCGTAGTCTCGGTTTCGTGGTCTCTCGGTCTCGGAAAAAAAACCGAGACTTCCATCCCTACCATGTACACAGGTGTATATACATGGGGGTCTGGGGGGGCAGCTCCTCCCCAGATTTAAGAGTCCGGGACAAGCCCCCCACACATTTGAACCAATGGGACAGGCCCCCCTACTTGGTGCTGAAAAAAAGGTGTCCGAAAACTCTGAAAACGCCCCAGACCGCTGTAAAATGCTTCAGCTAAAAATAGCTCAAAATATCTGAATTTTGCAAAGAATTCTCAATTTTAAAAAGCAAAAATTGAAAATTCTTGCGTTTTTGTCAGTTCAAGCCCCCGAAACGTCGGGACAAGCCTAGCGAACGACCGGAGGTAAAATTTTGCCGGAGCCGAAGCCGAATATAAAATGCCGGAGCCGAAGCCGGAGGCAGTGTTTTTAAAAAAATTTCAATTAGGAAAAATGTTGACAATATTGTGAAAAAATTTTCTATTTTTTTCGAAACAGCCCCAAATTTTCTATTTTTTTCTATTTATGTACATGGGGGGGGTCTGGGGGGGGGCAAGCCCCCCCCCCCAGATTTGAAATTCTGGGACAAGCCCACCTGTCAGATTTGACCTGTCGGGACAAGCCCCCCTCTCTGAAACCCAAAAATCGCCCCAGATTGGCGAAAAATGCTTCAACAATGACCAAAAAACGAAAAACATCGCTAAAAATATCGGAATTTCGCAAAAAATTTCCAATTTTTAGGCAAAAATTGGAAATTTTGGCGTTTTTGGGACAAAATATCGGGACAAGCCCCCCTAAAATGTCGAAAATTTCGGGACAAGCCCCCCCCCAGACCGAGACCCCGTGTATATACATGTATGGAAACAGCATTCTTTAATTTTTCAACAGTCACACCCCATTTCTATACATATGTCGTTATATACACACTCATACGACCAGTATATAGTTGGCCACTGACTGGTCCCGGTTTTAGGTGATCTCACAAAAAAATTTTATCAACAATGACAAAAAGTCAAAAATTTGGTCAAATTAAGCAGTATATATAGCATTTTGACTGCGGTGCCAAGGGCGTAGTCAGGAGTCAGAGGGAGGGGATGTCCAGGGTGTTCGTCTGTACCTCGGACCTCACCTCCCCCTTTTAGTCAAACCTTGCAAAATTGTCAAGAAGCTTATATTACACCCAAAAAATAGACAATTTGGAAAAAGATTTCACTTTGTAGAAGATACAATGCCATAAATGTATCTAGCTTCCGGGGATTACAGCCCCCTCACCCCCGTAATTTAGGCGTATACCAGTCGCGTAGCCAGGAAAAAACTTAGGGGGGACTGATTCTTTAATTTTTGGAATGGGTAAAAATGAACTTTTTTGCTATTTTAACACAAAAATTTGCGAAATAACAGCATATGCAAACATTGTACTAAATTTGACCGGCCGAAAACATCAGAGCTAAAAGTCAAGTTCAAGTCACGTAGTTACAAACAAGCCTATAGGGGTCTGGGGGCGGCAGCCCCTGGATTAAAAGTGTGAGAAACTTTTGATTTTTAGGCCAAGTTTAGTCAATTAGCGACGTAAAAATACATAATGCTAGAGAGGTGTAGTCAGTGACTACTAGTCACCGCCATTACAACTGGCAGTACTAAAGTACATACTGTAACCGACTAATCGCTTCGTTAACCTTGTGATTTTTTTCTCAAAATTTGAACTTTTTGCCAAAGTCTGAACAGTGAAAATTCTCCGGCTCCACTTTTTTTGCCGGAGCCGGAGCCGGAGGCTCAAATCCGGCCGGAGCCGGAGCCGGAGCCTCCGGTCGATCGCTATAACAAACCCCCAGACCGAGACCCCATGTATATACATGTATGCCCATGTACGTCATCAAACTGCGGTCAGAGGTCGCTGAAAGTTGTGTAGTTTTTTGCTGGTGCTTATTGTGCATTTTTCTATAGTATTATTCTTCGATAGATTCTTCGATTCTACAGTATCGACTTATTCTGCGATAGATTTTGCATAAATAATTAAAATCAAACGTTTGCAAAATGTTTATATATGTACCATATGTTTATTTATGCGTGGTATTTTAATATTCTGCATCGTCAAAACCTGAGAAAACATTCGCTAACTTAAGCTTGACATTTGACAACTATATATTCGGTATTCAGTATACGGTATATATTCGGTTTTCGGCCGAAAACAAAAAACCGAATATTCGGTATTCGGTGAACTTTTTTTCGGTCCCATCCCTAATTAAAAACATACAAAAAACTGGCAATACTCAATAGTATCATAGAATACTACTTGCCGCTTGAAAGGGATTTTCGACATCACCAGACTATTTTCAAAAAGTGGTTTTTCCCCCACATGGTTTTTTTACCCCGTCTAATTTCGGTCATGCTCCTCCTCGTAGGAAAGAAGGAGGGACCTGCCACTGCGGTCATGAATAGAGGAAGGGTATATAGTCCTCTGTTAAAGTGTTTTTACATTTGAGCTCGCATCTCTTAGTGCTGAGAAATGAGACTCCATAATTCACCTCCCTTAGAGCCATGTCGGGTCAAAAATGGGGAGTCAAAAGTTTTGGTAAATTTTTAGACCTGTACCACATAATTAATTACTAGCTTGACGTACAAAGTTTAAACTTCAAGTTAGTTTGCCCGTGAACTGACATTCTTCTGCAGCAGACAGTTTTGACCATTCCATGCTTGGCATTCTATTTGGAATTTTAAATCGTAAAAAAATCTTCGTGATCGTAAAAAATTTTGAAAACTGCTAGCCTCATCTGAAATACCGAGACCACCCTATGGCAGGTCTCGGTTTTCCTACCGAGACCGAGACCGAGACCAGCATAGAATCGGGTTTTTTACGAGACCGAGACCGAGACTGCCAACACTGATACATACATATATAGTATATACATACATACATACATACATACATACATACATACATAGAAGAAGAAGAAGAAATAAATTTATAAACTGACACAGTGCCAGAAAAGCAAAAAGAACAGCAAATAGTAAAACGAAAATCAGTTAGTATATATATAATAGTAGTAACAATATAACGAAAAAAGAATGAAACAATAATAACACGAAGATGTGATTATGTCGAAGAGTTACATACTTGAACACCAGTACAGAAATTAGAGAAGTTCAGAAAAAGGAGAGGGGGAAACCACTTGTCTGGTTATTTCAAACCCCGCCCCTTAAGGTAGCCGGAAAAGTTTACAGACTCCAGACTATTGGTAAATTTTTCGACAGTTGGCTGATTAACAACAAATGCGGGTAGATTATTCCAAATATCAACAATACGATTAGCGAAAAAATATTTAGACGGGTTATTGCGACACAAACGAGGTCGAAAATACATACATACATACATACATACACAGTGGCGTGGCCAGGAAAAAATTTCGGGGTGGGGACTGACTTTTCGATTTTTACAAGTGTATTGAAATGCACTTAATTGCTATTTTAACGAAAAAAACGACACATATTAGCATTTTTTGATCAAAAAACAATGTTTATTTTCGACCCCAGCAGTATCGAACGTAAATTTGCAGCTAAACATAACGAAAATTACAATAATGGTTGGCCGGTAAGGGATCTAGCTAGCAAATTGCAAAATTTTTGAAAATTTTTGACATTAAAAACTGTACGTTTACTGGAAAATGTCATTTTTGTACCAATAAAACAGCTAAACCGATACACTACACAGTGTATTAAGCAAATAGATAGTGCATAATGCAACTACATACATACGCACATGCTTTTATGCAAGATAAAAGCAAGGAACACCAAGCCAAAGAGTTGCAGAGGTCTGGGGGCGGCAGCCCCCAGAAAAAAATTGGGGAAATTTTCGATTTTTAGGCCAAATTTGGTCAATTGGAGACGTATCGGAAATTTTTTCCGGCCGGACCATAAAAACAAAGAGGGGACCCTTGTGTAAAATTTCAGTCGGAAAAAATTTCGGGGGGGGGAATTCCCCCCATTCCCCCCCTGGCTACGCTCCTGTACATACAACAATAACATACATACATACACACATATACATACATACATACATACACACACATATACATATATACATACATACACACACATATACATACATACATACATATATACACAAACATATACATACATACATACACACACAGACATATACATACATACATACATACACATATACATACATACATACATACACACACATATACATACATACATACATACATACATACATACATACATACATACACATATACATACATACATACATACATACATACAAGGGCGTACCCAGGGGGGGGGGGAATGGGGGGAATTTCCGCCCCCCCGAAATTTTTCCCCAGTGATTTTTTACACAAGGGTCCCCCCTTTGGTTTTTATGGTCCGGCCGGAAAAATTTTCTGATACGTCTCCAATGGACTAAATTTGGCCTAAAAATCAAAAATTTTCCCAATTTTTTTTCTGGGGGCTGCCGCCCCCAGACCCCTGCGACTATGTGGCTTACTATTCCTAGTTATTGTCTCTCATCAAAGCCTATGCATGTATACACATTACACAACTACATTATGCTGCATGTGCATTACACGAGTATATTATGCTACATTTACTTGTGGAATATATACACCGTCTGATATGACACTCCCATCTTTTGTTTTAAATTGTCGGAAAAACTTTCTGATACGCCTCCAATTGACAGAATTTGGCCAAGAAATCGAAAATTTTCCCTATTTTTTTCTGGGGGCTGCCGTTCCCAGACCCCTGCAGCCTTGTGGTTTAGTAATCTTGCGTTTGTAAGGCGTTTTACGAGTGTTAAAATTGCTAAAAAGTGCATTTTAACATATTACTAAAAATCGAAAAGTCATTCCCCCCCGAAATGTTTTTCTGGGTACGCCACCATACGTAGGCAGCTGGCCAATTCTGGGGGGGGGGTGAGCCAGCCACCGGGGGGAGGGGGGGGGGGGGTGGGAGCAGAGCTGTCCTGCTGCTTTCGTGAGCCACCGTCCAGCAGTCTGGGGGGGTGAAGCACTGCTGGGGGGGGTGGGGTGCCTGGGGGGGGGGGGGGAGACCCCCCCCCCCCCCGCCCTGTTGTACGCCACTGCATACATATACATACATACATACACACACACACACATATACATACATACACACATATACATACATACATACACAAACATATACATACACATACATACAATATACACACACATATACATACATACATACACACACATATAACATACATACATACACACATATACATACATACATACATACATACATACATACATACATACATACATACACACACATATACATATATACATACACACACATATACATACATACATACATACATACACATATACATACATACATACACACACATATACATACATACATACATAAATACATACATACATACACACACATACATACATACATACATACACATATACATACATACATACATACACACACATATACATACATACATACATACATACACACACATATAACATACATACATACATACATATACATACATACATGCATACATACACACACAAATACATATATACATACATACACACACATATACATACATACATACCAGGGTTTTTTTTTCAAAAAAATTTGTGTGCATAATTGTGCAAAATTTTAATTTTAGTGTGCAAAATTTTATTTTTCTGTGCAAACTGTAAATGTGTTTTCTTCGCCTATATAGAAGCAAATATACGCGTTTTTATACCTCTAGAGGTAACGTACGTTATCAGTGGCGTACCCAGAAAAAAATTTCGGGAGGGGAATGACTTTTCGATTTTTTCAAATGGGTGAAAAGGCATTTTTTAGCAATTTTAAGACTCAGAAAACGCCTTACAAACGCAAGATTACTAAACCAAAAAGTTGCAGGGGTCTGGGGGCGGCAGCCCCCATAAAAATATTGGCGATTTTTCCAATTTTCAGACCCAATTTGGTCAACTGGAGACGTATCAGAAAATTTTTCCGACAGAAAAATTAAAACAAATGATAGTAAGTATATAACGTCACATCAGACAGTGTATATAACACAAGTAAATGTAGCATAATATAGTCGTGTAGACATGCAAATGCAACATAATGTACTCGTGTATATATACATGCATAGGCTTTGATGAAAGAAATGTAATAACAAGGCTTAGTAAGCCACAGAGTCGCAGGGGTCTGGGGGCGGCAGCCTCCACAAAAAATTGCGAAAAATTTTGATTTTCATGCCAAATTTGGTCAATTGGAGACGTATCAGAAAATTTTTCCGGCCGGACAATAAAAACCAAAGGGGGGACCCTTGTGTAAAAAATCACTTGGAAAAAATTTCGGGGGGATTTCCACCATCCGTCCACCCTGGGTACGCCCTTGCTGGTTGCTGCTATGTTTATGTTGGTGTGCTGAAGAAATTCGAAATATTGGAAATTATATACTGGCATTAGCACAATGGTTGTCAGATGCAGATCCAAAAAATTTTTGAGCGAGGGGAAGCCGACCCGACCCACCTTCCTTGACTTAATCTTGCAAAAATGTGTATGCCATAATTGGCGGGGGTCTGGAGGCGCTAGCCCCCAAAAGCCAAAGCTTTTGTGGAATTTTGAAATAAAATTTTCATTAAAAAAGCAAGTTTAAGCAACACTTTGTTGGCGAATCTGGGTGATTAAGGGGGCTAGGTGGCGGCAGTCCCAAGAAGCCAGAGCTTTTATAGAATTTTGAAATAAATTTTGCATTAAAAACATTTCATCAGCAGTTTAGGAATTGTTCTGGGTCATTGCTGGGATCTAGGGCGGCAGTCCCCTGAAAATGCAGAAATTTTTTATTTTTCGGGCAAAATTTGGTTAATAAAAGACGAAACGGAAAATTCAAAGAAAGGACCCTTGTGTAAAATTTTAGTGGAAAAAAATTCCTGGGGCGGAAATTTTCACCATCCCCCTTTGGTTTATATGCCCTTGTTACGTTATATACATAAAATCATATCAGTGGCAGATCTAGGAATTTTTCAGGTTGGGTGGAGCAATTCCCCCCACTTCGTGAGACAGCTTAGATTAGAAACGTAGATGCTGTAGTTTGTGGAGGTCTGGGGAGCTGGAGACTTATAGTTTTTGACAACGTGTAATACGATTTTTAGAAAAATAAACCTGTAGCAATTTGAACAGCAATTACGCAAATCATGCGCCATTTGCCAAAAAGCAGCATAAGAACCTGCCGCCGTTGATGATGCCGCCAGTTATGCCAGTAGATGCAGGGGTCTGGGGGCGGCAGCCCCCAGAATTTTTTGCAATTTCGCATAACAAACAATGCATTTTGAGCATATGCGAGACCCATCGGGCACTGTGCATTATTGTGCAAAATTTTAATTTTTGTGTGCAAAATTTTAAAAAAAGTGTGCATTTGCACAGGGTTTTGCACAAAAAAACCCTGATACATACATACATATATACACAAACATATACATACATACATACACACACATATACATACATACATACATACATACACATATACATACATACATACACACACATATACATACATACATACATACATACATACATACACACACATATACATACATACATACATACATACAAGGGCGCACCCAGGGGTGGGGGGAATGGGGGGAATTCCCCCCCCCCCCCGAAATTTTTCCCCAGTGATTTTTTACACAAGGGTCCCCCCTTTGGTTTTTATGGTCCGGCCGGAAAAATTTTCTGATACGTTTCCAATGGACTAAATTTGGCCTAAAAATCAAAAATTTTCCGAAATTTTTTTCTGGGGGCTGCCGCCCCCAGACCCCTGCGACTATGTGGCTTACTATTCCTCGTTATTGTCTCTCATCAAAGCCTATGCATGTATACACATTACACAACTACATTATGCTGCATGTGCATTACACGAGTATATTATGCTACATTTACTTGTGGAATACACTGTCTGATATGACACTCCCATCTTTTGTTTTAAATTTTGTCGGAAAAACTTTCTGATACGCCTCCAATTGACTGGCCAAGAAATCGAAAAT
Source organism: Trissonchulus sp. WLG1_4 (assembly GCA_030248245.1). NCBI lineage: Eukaryota > Metazoa > Nematoda > Enoplea > Enoplida > Ironidae > Trissonchulus > Trissonchulus sp. WLG1_4. Next base: position 2,399 of record JASANF010002827.1, on the reverse strand, counting down.
TTTCCCTATTTTTTTCTGGGGGCTGCCGTTCCCAGACCCCTGCAGCCTTGTAGTTTAGTAATCTTGCGTTTGTAAGGCGTTTTACGAGTGTTAAAATTGCTAAAAAGTGCATTTTAACATATTACTAAAAATCGAAAAGTCATTCCCCAGCCTCCACAAACTACAGCATTGATTTTTCTATTTTAACTGTCTTACGAAGTGGGGGCCCCTTCCCCCAACCTGATTCCTAGATCTGCCCTGATATGGTTTTATGGGCGGGGGGCGGTATAAACCAAGGGGGATGTGCAAAAAGTTCCGCCGGAGTTTTTTCCTAAAATGATTTTACACAAGGGTCTTTTCTTTGTTTTTGCGTTTAGGTCTCTTCTGCTAATAACCATTCCTGCCCCGAAAAATAACAAATGATTTCAATCCGCAGGAGGAATGCCATTGAATTTCAGAAATTACCGGGACAAATTTGCTAAACTGCTGATGAAAATCTTTTTTAATGCAAAATTTATTTCAAAAAAAAATTCACTATAAAAGCTCTGGCTTTTTGGGACTGCCCGCCACCTAGCTCCCTTAATCACCCCAGATTCGCCAACAAGTGTTGCTTAAACTTGCTTTTTTAATGAAAATTTTTATTTCCAAAATTCCACAAAAAGTGTGGCTTTTGGGGGCTCCGCGCCTCAATACCCCCGCCGATTATGGCATACACATTTTTGCAAGACGAAGTCAAGGAACGTGAGTCGGGTAGGCTTTCCCCTCGCTTAAAAAATTTTTTTGGATATGCGTCTGACAAGACAATTTGTGCTAATGCCAGTAATTTCAAATATTCGCAATTTCTTTCGTCGGCGCGAACGTAAACGTCGCGGCACCGCCCCAGCAAGGTGGTACCCAAGGTGGACGGATGGAGGGGGTCCCCCCGAAATTTTTTCCAAGTGATTTTTTACACAAGGTTCTCCCCTTTTGGGTTTTATTGTCAGGCCGGAGAAATTTTCTGATACGTCTCCAATTGACCAAATTTGGCATGAAAGTCAAAATTTTTCGCAATTTTTTGTGGAGGCTGCCGCCCCCAGGACCCCTGGCGACTGTGTGGCTTACTAAGCCTTGTTATTCCTTTTCTTTCATCAAATCTATGCATGTATATATACACGAGTACATTATGTTGCATTTGCATGTCTACAAACCGACTATATTATGCTACATTTACTTGTGTTATATACACTGTCTGAAGTGACGTTGTATACTTACTATCTTTTGTTTTAATTTTTGTCGGAAAAATTTTCTGATACGTCTCCAGTTGACCAAATTGGATCTGAAAATTGGAAAAATCGCTAATATTTTTATGGGGGCTGCCGCCCCCAGACCCCTGCAACTAATCTTGCGTTTGTAAGGCGTTTTCTGAGTCTGAAAATTGCTAAAAAATGCCTTTTCACCTATTTGAAAAAATCGAAAAGTCATTCCCCTCCCGAAATTTTTTTCTGGGTACGCCACTGATACGTACGTTACCTCTAGAGGTATAAAAACGCGTATATTTGCTTCTATATAGGCGAAGAAAACACGTTCACAGTTTGCACAGAAAAATAAAATTTTGCACACTAAAATTAAAATTTTGCACATTTATGCACACAAATTTTAAAAAAAAAACCCTGATATATATTATATATAATATATATTATATATATATATATATATATATATATATGGGGAAGGGCAAAATATATATATATCATATATATATATATAATACGCCTATATATATGCATATATAGGTATATATATATATATAGTACACATATATATACACAGTGGCGTACCCAGAAAAAAATTTCGGGGGGGGGGAATGACTTTCCGATTTTTTGTAATGGGTTAAAATGCCCTTTTTAGCAATTTTAACACTCGTAAAACGCCTTACAAACGCAAGATTACTAAACCACAAGGCTGCAAGGGTCTGGGGGCCACAGCCCCCAGAAAAAATAGGGAAAATTTTCGATTTCTTGGCCAAATTCTGTCAATTGGAGGTGTATCAGAAAGTTTTTCCGGCCAGACCATAAAAACCAAAGGACACAAGGTTGCAGGGGTCTGGGGACGGCAGCCCCCAGAAAAAAATTGGAGATTTTTCCAATTTTTAGACCGAATTTGGTCAACTGGAGACGTATCAAAAATTTTTCCGACAAAATTTAAAACAAAAGATGGGAGTGTCGTATCAGACGGTGTATTCCACAAGTAAATGTAGCATAATATACTCGTGTAGACATTCACATGCAGCATAATGTAGTTGTGTATACATGCATAGGCTTTGATGAAAGACAATAACGAGGAATAGTAAGCCACATAGTCGCAGGGGTCTGGGGGCGGCAGCCCCCAGAAAAAAAATTGGGAAAATTTTTGATTTTTAGGCCAAATTTAGTCCATTGGAA
>JASANF010002825.1:0-31650 GCA_030248245.1 Trissonchulus sp. WLG1_4 | reverse complement strand
CAGGGTTGGCGCGATAGCGCCAAACCCTAGAATAGGACCCACACACCATATTGCGAGATTTTAAAATGAATTTTTTTAATAACTAAAAATTTATGCAAGCAAATCTGTTTTAATTCGGTGTGTGTACTTGCCTGGGGGACGGCTACATGCTGGCCAAATTTCAGGCAAATCGGTTGGGTATTACCCGAGATATGAAAAATCGTCTCCCGCAAACTCGGATTTTTCCGTCTTTTTTTCCCGGTCGCAAATCTCAAGAAATACACATTGGCGGGGCACTTTTTTGTGCTATATATATTCAATCTGGTTGGGAATAGAGGCATTAGCAAAATGGTGTTCTAGGCTTTTGCCGTTTTGGCTCTGCTGGGAGGGGGGAAACCCCTTTTTTGGGCCTCGAAAAATGGCAGAGTCCGGTAAAAATATGTGCCAGCTTTTGAGACGTCACGCAAATAGCCCAGGTCTGATCTTTTGCATGCATGGTAGTGTAGTGGGGTTGTAGTGCATCTGCTATTTTGGAATCGATCGTGCCACTATAGCAGTAGGTAGGGGGCTCGGAAGGTAATTTACGTGTATTAGGGGGGTAGTCTACCTACGGGCAGTGCAGCCAAAACGGTTATACATAGAGGTCTGTCATTTCGTATGCGAATATAAACCCCTATACGGTGCATTGCAACGTGTTATTAATTTTGCTGCCAGATTTACCTAGTAGCCAGAACTGGTGCACACCCCTCCGGCGCCCTGACAACATGGTTTTTCGTGACTTTGTCAATGTATAACGCTTTAATAGTTAATCATTCGTGCTGTATTGCTATGATGACGCAATAAATACGTGCAGAGGTGTCAGTTGATGTTTTTTGGTCAGCGTCGCGTATGGTGTTTCACTTTGGCACCCCAGGCAAATTGGCAGAAGTCTCAGGTCTCATCAAAAAGTGACCACCTAGGGTACTTTTGAGGTGGAAAATTTTTTCGATTTTTTTCATGAAATGTCGTTTCTAGGGGTTATTTGGCCCCCTGAGCACGAGTCTGGGGTTAGTTTTACCTATCACCCCCCTGGACCCGCCCATACGGCCCCCTCAGGGTACCCCCCCCAGGGTGTCATCAGGGGTCAAATTTTCGAAATTGATATTTTGATGTCACTAGGGGTAATTTGGGCCCGTGAACACGAATTCGAAGTTCGTTTTTATCTAGGACCCGTCCGAACCCCCCTACGGCCCCCTCAGGGTACCCCCCCCCCAGGGGGTCCTCAGGGGGCAAATTTTCGAAACTGAGATTTTGATGTCTCTAGGGGTAATTTGGGCCCCTGAACACGAATCTGAGGTCCATTTTTGTCTAGGACCCCTCTGAACACCCCTACGGCCCCCTCAGGGTACCCCCCCCTACGGGGTCCTAACCCGAAGGGGTCAAATTTTCAAAATTGAGATTTCGATGTCACTAGGGGTAATTTGAGCCCCTGAACACGAATTCGAAGTCCGTTTTCATCTAGGACCCCCCTGAACCCCCCTACGGCCCCCTCAGGGTACCCCCCTAAGGGGGTCAAAATGGGATAAATTTTCGAAATTGAGATTTTGATGTCAGTTGATATAATATATTGTTTGGTCCGCGTGGTGTGCACGCACTGGTCCACTTTGGTAGCCCTAGCAAAGTGCTAGAATGGTCAGTTTGACCAAATGTTAAAATATTTTTTTGAATAACTGTAAAAAAGGTTAATTTGAGTTGCCGAACACGAATATAACGTCACCTTGACCAAAATTAATGTGTAAACCCAAAATAATGACAAATACGAACTGGCCAATTGTGTACTGTTAGTGGCTTTGTAGAAATAAGTAGGTAGTGCAGCATACACATGCGCGACTTCAGATATTTCAGATACTTTTCTTGTATTATTTTTATACAAATATACCATTCAGGTGTCAGCTTTCCTGTCGTCAAGTAAAATGGCTGCAGCGGAAAAAGAAATAGGATCATTATAAAAATGCCCTTTCACCAAGGGCAGCAGTGTGGGTAGAATAGGAAAGTTGGCTGATCTTATAGCGGAAAAATGCTAATAAGCTTGTCAAACACCCGGGACAAGTTTTGCAGCCGAATAGGGAAACTCAGCTTGCTAAATGAAGTGGACAAGAGTTGCGTCAGAATAGCAGTCGCCCGACACGTTAGTGCTTTCTGCACCCTATTCGCGCGAATTAATCACCCATTATCATCATCTGCACTGTTGCCGGAAAAGTGTCGTGTACTTAATTGGTTCTTGATGTTATTTACTAGGCAAGCTACATATGGCCTGAAAAATCATTTTTCATCCATAATATATATAATAATCAATCGATCGCTATTCATTTACTTTGTTATATGTAAATGTAGCTTGAGCTTATATCATTTCTACAGTTATTTGTATGAACTAGAGATATATATTTAGGGTTTTATTGTAACATTTTATGATTCGTATTGAATATTAGTAGTTAATGGCTATATAATAATAATACAATTGTCACATGCTGTTTTTAGCAGCATGTGACACCTCCCGGCCAAAAAATGAAACGACCTCGTTTCTCCCAGTTTTGTGTCCCGAATTTTTAGAATGCAACTACTAAGCATGAAGAGTATATACTAACAAGATAATGACACTATAACTAATGAATAATGAGTAACATAAGTGGAAGGCAGTCTACAGAGCACATGGGAATATTTTAACAGCATGTGACACAATGTTAAGTTGGAATACGCCATTACCAATTTGTAATTTTCGAGAAAGATGTCTATATACATTATACAAAACAAAAATAGATTGCGCATAGAGAAATTATGAAATATATACCTGTATGTATCTGTGGAGTATTAATACTGTATAATCTATACCTCTGACCCTAAGTCCTGAGTGCTAGTAAGCGTCAAAAATGTTTTTCCTAATTATTCGCGCGAATAGGGTGCAGAAAGCACTAACGTGTCGGGCGACTGCTATTCTGACGCAACTCTTGTCCACTTCATTTAGCAAGCTGAGTTTCCCTATTCGGCTGCAAAACTTGTCCCGGGTGTTTGACAAGCTTATTAGCATTTTTCCGCTATAAGATCAGCCAACTTTCCTATTCTACCCACACTGCTGCCCTTGGTGAAAGGGCATTTTTATAATAATGCAAAAGTGTAGTAGCGCATATGCGAAAGTACGGATGTTGGCATATAGCGCGTTAGTTGCTCTCTAGTCATGTGTTGTTGGTGGGTCACTGGCGGTGCATGACGAAGGATGTCAGCTTTCGTGTATGTGTTGCATCAACGTTTCAGTTTATGCCAAGGTCTTGGCGCCGGATTGTGTGGTGTTTCAGGCGCCCGGATGTCTGGTTCGGCGCCCCGTTTGGTGATCCTGGGCTCTGGCTGGGGCTCGTACAGCGTCTTCCGGTCGGTGAGTCGCCAGCGGTACCGGGTCATCGTGGTCAGTCCGCGAAACCACTTCCTGTTCACGCCCCTGCTCACCAGCACCACTGTGGGAACGCTGGAGTTTAGGTCAGGGCTAGTAATCCAATCGGAGTAATAAAGATTTAGTCACTGGAAGTCTAGCTAAGGATTCACTATTTAGCGATGAGCATATTATGATATTATTAGCATATTATTCGATTCATTCATAGCATACATTCGATTATTCAGGATAAGGTTTTCCACTGTATCGGTATTAGGGCATTCCCCACTATTAGGAAAGATTGATTCGTTACGAATTTAGCAGTTTTTCTTAAACCATGGTTTTAGCTCAGTTGAAATTTCAAACCTGCACAACAGCAGGTCTCTGTTTCGCTGAAATTTCAATTGAGCTAAAACATGGTTTAAGGTGGTAGTTACGTTTTCGCAGCTTTTTTCAGTGTTATATTTTGTAGCAATTACTAAATCAATATGCAAGCGGTCTTTTGCATATTATAAACCAACATATTTTTTACAAAATTGCAGTTTTTCAAAAGTCGATAACACTCATAGCGTGCACACCAATTATTTTGGTGAAGCTTATCACCTCAATTTTAGGCATTTTTCCATGTATTTCGTTATTTCGTCGCTGTGGTAAAAAATGTCCGCATACGGTCAAGTAATTTATACAGATGTCACATTTATATATTTTTTCTGTGACTAAAAGTTTTCCCCAAATTTTACTAAAAATTCAAGAAAAGCCAGTTTTCATGACTTTGGTGGGCTCTAACTAAAAAAATATTCAACCTTTTCATTCAATTCGAAAAAAGTATTGGGGAAATTTATTTGGCTACTGTCAAGTTTGCTTTCTTTGCGCTCCCATGAACCCGTCAGGCTATTCGTTACTTCAACTAAAATCACTCATTGTGCTCAGAAATGACCGATTTTAAAAAAATTGTAAACTTAGTTAACTAGGGCTTTATTGGGGTCATTTAATAGTACACTAAGCACAGTTTGTCCTTAAACGCTGAAAAAATGGCAGACAAAAGCGTAAAAAATGTAATTTCATGAGTTTGAAGAAAATTTGCAATTTTTGAAGGGGTTTATTAAAACTGCCAAGGCTTTGGGCTGCTAAAACATACACCTAGACCTACCAAATTTTCAAGATAGAATACATACATGAAGGACTATATACACGTAAATTATGGTGTCAAATGGTTATTTGTAATTTGCGATATTGGCTTGAGAATTCAGAATTAGTGTTAAAAAACTTCAAAGTTACCGATCGCCTAGAAGGACTTATATACTGAAATATGTCGCATTTTAGCTGAAAATATTCTTAAAATAAAACGGGTTAGACCTTTTTGAATGGTGTTTCTGAGTAGCGTCGGAGCCACAAAAATTTACATACAATTTTCCAAGTTTTCAAAAAATACTAGAAAAATCTTGTTTTTGAGCTATTTAATAGCCGTAAAAATAAGAATCAATTTCAAACTGAGCTCAAATAATGTTGTCTACATTTCCAATGTCTGTGTTTAGTTTGATTATGTTCGATCAAGTATTTTTTGAATTATTGCAAAAACTTCGAAAACGTAACTACCACCTTAAGACAATCTGCGAAATTCGTATCGAATCAGGCGATATTTCGTAATGAAATTCTGTACGAATCGTATGAAAATGTACGTAAAACAATGGTGTAGTAAAGCGACCTTTATGAAATCTACTCTTAAATTCTTTTAACTTACTGATAGTTACATTGCGTTTAGACATTAACTATTGAATTGCACAGCTGACTTATTCCTACTCACGTAGTCCGACATCCATTCCTGCACTTCAATCAAACTCAGATCCCATAGCTCAGTGAATTTCAGATCCATCATTGAGCCGATTCGCAATACCCTATTTCGTCACCCAGACGATTTCCACCTGGCCCAGGCAACGGGGGTGGACTTTGAGCGCCGGGAAGTCCAGTGTCAGTCCCTGTTGCTGCCCCAGCGGGATCCCTTCGTTGTGCCCTACGATAAACTGGTGGTGGGCGTGGGCATGCTCCCGAATACTTTTGGGGTCCCTGGTGTGCGGGAGCATGCTTTTTTTCTGAAGGTATATACACGGTATCAAGAGTGTAATATATTATATGATGCATTTATGGAATTGTGATTTTATTATGTACTCTTGATAGTGTGCGTGTGCGGTACTGTAGCCATAGTACTCTTGCTGCCATATCCTAAAATGGATTAAATGGATTAAATGGATTTGATTAAAATTTGGTTGCCTAATAACTTATCTCAATGTTGAGGTAGACTTAAAAATTTTAGTGAACCAACGGGAGGTGCTACAAATAAACTGCTATCGCAAATTTCTGATAAATTCATAAACTATGTCATGAGTTATTGGCAAAACAAATTTTAATCTAATCCGTTCAATCCATTTTAGGAATTGGCCCTTGGTCATACATATATAGAAATATTATGTACTCTTTGTACTTGGTCATACATTAATGGAATTATAATTTTATTATGTACTCTTGATACTTAGATAACGTCCGGTACTGTAGTAGCAATAGTATATTTATATTGATATGTACTCTTAGTATATACTTGGTCTCATGTGTATTTTAGGAAATATCTGACGCCCGTGCGATTCGCGACCGCCTGCTGACGAACCTGGAGCTAAGTCTAGAGCCAGGCGTCAGTGAGTCTGAGCGTCGGCGTCTGCTGCACACAGTGATTGTGGGCGGCGGCCCCACCGGCGTGGAATTCGGCGCTGAACTGCACGACTTCATCAAACAGGTCGGCTTGGCTTCTGCTGCGGAACTTTTTTTTTTAACAAAAGTTGCAGGACGTTTTGTGTGCACAATTAACTGTTGTGTTGTGCCTATGATTTACACGTAAAATTGAATTTTTGGGAGCCCCTAGTAAAAAAATTAGTGATATCATTGGTTTCAGTTTTTTTTCTGTTATACACCTTCACAGGGGCTGCAATGTGTGGAAGTTTTAAGTAGATTAGATAACCTAAAGTTTTCATTTATACACGTAGCCCATGTCTGAAACTCGGTTAATGACTGTCCTCAATGTCGGGCAAGAGTTTGGTCAATTGATGGAATATTTTTGGCTATTTTTCTGCTTTTGGTCTTAGAAATTTATTTTTCATTCCATCTGTGCTGTGTGTAAAAATTTTTCATTCCATCTGTGCTGTGTGTAAAAGTTGTCAAACTGTTAGCCGGCCAGTCGTTTTGGTTGGACTAGCGTATAATAATAGACTTTTAAGACCTGTTCACACGTGTCCTTGTTCTTGACCTTGTCCCTATCGCTTTGTCCTTAAGCTATTTCCCAAAATGGACCTGGCCAAATGACCCAACTTTGAAAAAGAGCTTTGAAAATAGCCTCATGTAAAAAACTGCGATTCTGGAACTACCACCTTATTCCAAGTGGCAGGAAAAATCTATGCGAAACGTTATTGTCAATGGTTCACGATAGTAGACCACAAATTGTCCTTGTCCCTGTGTTCTTAAGGACAAGTATGAACCGGGCTTTAACGGACTGTTTTTAGGACGTCCGTCGACTCTACGGGGACCAGATGAAAGATGTTCGCGTCACTTTGATCGAGTCCAAGGAGATTTTGGGCAGTTTCGACGAACGACTCAGATCCTATGCCGAGCGCAAAATCAGTCAGCGACCAAATTTCCAGCTTCTCAAATCCACTGTTGGAGGTTAGTTAGGCTGGAGCTAGAGTACATAATGGGCAAGAGTATAACACGTAGCCACGGATAATAAATTACCGTGAAAAAAGTATAGCAGTTTGACGTAGTCGTGTTAGTGGCGTTTCATAAAACTAATACAAGTGTCTGATCTTTATGGGTGGGGGCCTCTCCCTTCTGCCTGTGTTATAGCGCAGGCAGATGCGCTCTTTTGCCCACATTTGCCGTTTTATGCAACATGTGGGTAGCCAATCAGAAGCCACCTTTGCTTCTGATTGGCTGGACACCTGTGCACGTCCTCCAATCAGCACGCGGGCGGCCTCACGTGCTATTGCCTGAAAATTGTCAAAAACACATTTATAGCTTAAAACAAATAGAAAAAAATAATTCATTAAAAGGGGATAAAAATGTAAGCAAAATACGCTTTTGAACGGAAAAGATAATGACCGATATGGAAAATTCACAATGAAATGCTATTATCGTCAGTGTGCTGATTGGAGCACGTGTAAGCGTGCATGAAATTCTATAAAGAGTGAGACACTATTATGTACTCTTGATAAAACTAATACGAGTCTTGATTTTATTTGAGGAATCCAGTGCTATAGCTGGAAAGCTCTTATAGCTTATACGCTTTTACGGAAAAGTTACTATGGTCACAAAAATTATTATTTTTGCACAGATGAAATAGCCCAGAATGAGCCAGACTTTACGGACAAGTACGAACTAAGGTTTACGGACGAACTAACGTTTACGGACAAGACTGTATGAGCCATGCTTTACTTAGAAGTATGAACTAGACTTCACGGACAAGCATGAGCCATGCCTTACCATGGACAGTCTATACGAACTAAGGTTTACGGACAAGTAGGAGTAGGGTTTATGCTTTACGGACAAGTAAGAGCCAAGCTTTACGGACAAGTATGAACAAGGCTTTACGGTGGTTTCCGGGCCAGACAGAAAGAGAAAAAAAAAGAGAAAAGAGAAAAAAAAAAAAAAGAAAGAAAGAGTATTTATATTTTTTTAATTTTTTTTAATTAAAGAATTTTAAGTTAAAGGAAAATAAGGAATTAAAAATAAAAAAAAAAAGAAAAAAAAAAAAATTGCGATCCAAATTATCTTTCTCTCTGTTTGGTGGGGAGGGGCTGTTAGTAAAAAAATGTAATCAAACGAGAAAAGTCTCTGTCAAAAAAAATAAAAAAAAGCTGAGTAATTAAATAAAATAAGACATATAAATAAAAAGTAGTAAAAAAAAAAAAAAGTAAAAAAAAAACGGGCGCGCGTCTCTCATTCCCGCCGCCGCGCGTACCCGGGGGGGGGCCCCCTACTCAAAAAATATAGGTGAGTAACTCCAAAAGGAAAAAAGAAGTAAAAAAATAGTGGTATCAACATTTTTTTTTTTTTAAAAAATAAAAAAAGAAGGAAAAAGGAAAAAAAGAGAAAAAAAAAAAAAAAAAATATATATATATAAAATAAAAACAAAAAAAAATAATTGGGTGTTATATAGTGTAAAAAAAAAAAAAGGGTGGGTGGAAAAAAAAAATGTGGGGAATTTTGTGAAAAAATAAAAATTCCAAAAAAAAAGGGGGAGGAAATTTTTAAAGAAAAAAGCGGAAAAGTTTCCTCAGAGAGAGAGCAAGAGACTTCCATCCGTACTTTACGGACAAGTATAAACCAGGATTTACGGACAAGTATGAACCAGGATTTACGGACAAGTATGAACCAGGATTTACGGACAAGTGTGAACCAGGATTTACACACAAGTATGAGTCATACTTCACGGACAGGAGTATGAGCTATGATTGATTGATTTATTACCAAAAAACAAAAAACAGCCGCCAATTACGAAAAAAATTAATAAATATATATCCGCAATAAAATAATAAATAATTATAATCCATAATCCAGAAAGACAAGAAAACAGCCAATTACGAAAAATAATACATAATAATAACTAAATAAATAATAAATAATAAAATTCAAAAATGGACAAGTATGAACCAGGCTCTGTGTTTTCAGCCGTGAGCCCGTCCGGTGTGTCTCTGGTGGACGGGACAGTTCTGGACTGCGGCCTGGTTGTCTGGAGCACAGGACTGGCGCCACGACCATTTGCCAAGGCACCAAACCTCACACTCAACAAACAAGGGCAGGTGTCTAGTTAGTTGCCACTGTTAATGAAATGAAATGAAATTATAATTAAACTAACTATGCTTACATACCGATTGTTCTTAGTCGCAGTTGCTATAACGAGTTTGTCCTCATGCTCCAACGACTTTAAATGAAAATTAATAATAATAATAATAAATTAAATGAAATGGTTTATTCAGAACATAATGGTTTATGGTGGACAGACAATTAATATCAGAAAAATAGTAACGATAATCCTGGCTATGGTGTTCTTTTGGGGCTTTTTCTCAATTTGATTAAACGGATTAGACTCAAATTTAAGTATGACAAAAAATTAATGCTGGCCCCTGAGACAAAATGAATCACGCTGATTTCATTACGACAAGAATGAAATGCAAGCATCAAGAGTACAGCGATTAACCCTTTGATGCGCACTGTGAACCTCAGGTACCCCACGTGATGGATGCCCAGTCTGGGGCTATAAAGCTTGGCCAGCTTATTCTAGTCAACTGATCTAACTGTTTTTTTCCGAAATAGCAAATCTTTGCATTTAGTCGCCCAATTGTAGTCCGGCTGCCACACAACAAAACCTATGCTTGATTAAGCAGTATGAAAATTTGATTTTTTTCATCGCAAAAGTAGCGTTTTCTTTATAGCCTCATTATGATATGTGATCGCAACTCTGGCGGTAAACTTTTTGTGCATCAAATACGGCAGATATTGTAGTTTATTTTTAGCAGTCAACTATGATAGGCGCACGGTTGCTGTGTAAAAACTCTAGGGTGAGGTACATTATGCGCTCATTATGCCTGAGCGATGGCGCCAATTTTGCACAAACTTTCAACTTTGAGTGGTTATAACTAAAAAAACGGTGGGTCCTAGCCCCTTAATCAACGCATGATGTTTTGTTCACCATTAAATTTTCTATCGAATGGTGGTTTTGCGAGCTCTCTACGACGCACGTAGCTCGAGCAATGGCGAAAAAACTAGAAGGTGTCAAAATCTGGCTGCCTAGAGAGAGAACCTCTGGGCGTCAAAGGGTTAACTGAAATCACGCCATCTATAATTTATAATTAGTTCAGCAATTTCTGGTCAGACTAAGTTCGCCGGTAAACTTTTTGTGCATCAAATACGGCAGATATTGTAGTTTATTTTTAGCAGTCAACTATGATAGGCGCACGGTTGCTGTGTAAATACTCTAGGGTGAGGTACATTATGCGCTCATTATGCCTGAGCGATGGCGCCAATTTTGCACAAACTTTCAACTTTGAGTGGTTATAACTAAAAAAACGGTGGGTCCTAGCCCCTTAATCAACGCATGATGTTTTTTTGTTCACCATTAAATTTCTATCGAATGGTGGTTTTGCGAGCTCTTTACGACGCACGTAGCTCGAGCAATGGCGAAAAAACTAGAAGGTGTCAAAATCTGGCTGCCTAGAGATAGAACCTCTGGGCGTCAAAGGGTTAACTGAAATCACGCCATCTATAATTTTGTCTTCGGGTTCAGCAATTTCTTGTCAGACTGTGAGTTCGCTGATAACTTTTGATATTATTGTCTATAAAGCTGTAAAATTAAGTATTTATTTATGACACTATAAACAACCAGTAGATTAAAAAAGGTTGTAAAGATTCTACCTTAGCTTTTACATAAGTTAGTAAGTAGACAAATTTTAATGTAATTTGTCTAATCCTATTTAGGAATTAGTGGTTCTGCTTAGTCACTGAATAAGGACAAAATTTCAGTATCAGTATTAAGTTTAATGTTGTCTTGCTGATTTAACATTTAGACGTGATTATAAATTGTGAAATTTTATTTAAATTTTACGTTATTTAATCAGTTTTGCGTAGAAATATTGTGACATATTTTGGCAATTCTGGATTTTAGATTATAACGGATGGGAATCTGCGAATTTTGTCGGATGCTAGCGGAAACAGTTTTGCCCTGGGTGACTGTGCGGACATCGAAAATAATCCACTGCCGTGCACTGCTCAGGTTGGGCTGAGACATATTAGGTGGACTGCACCAAATCAGATTAACTGACGATTAGCGTAAACCGATTTAACAAATGCTTAAAATTCTTAAATGGATTCAAGTCTGCTGCACAACAGTTGGTGCTTAAGATTTAGTTAAAAACTGAGGTTTAGCTGCGATTTGGCTGGGATTTAACTAAATAATCTTTTTAACTGGAGTTTAGCCGCAGCTCAGACTTAAGTTAATCCGTTTTGTGCAGTCGACCGATTATTTAGTCCCGCTATGGTTAGTCGAAGCAGGTACTATCAAGAGTTCATAATAGGAAGAGTATGACACTCTTCCGATTATGCCTTGGGGCTTGCGTCCAATGCGGAACGCAAACTAGCCCTTTTTTGAACAATTTTAAGGGGGGGTGCCCTCAGTGTGTACTCTTGGTACTAGCAAGAGTGCATAATAGCAAGAGTCCTATTATGTGCTCTTGGTGCTAGGTACATCGGTACAGTTGCGTACTGACTAGTACCTCATGGGTTACAGCTTTACTGAAGTAGTTGCTGTTCAAGTATGGGTTCTTGTGTAATACTAAAATTAGCGATATATACAATTCACGTGAAATTAAAATTCATGAGTGCCAATTTTCTTTTGACCTGCTCCCTTCAAAGCTCAAATGCCAAGGAATTGCCCGTTTTCATAGAAGAAAGAACCTTGTCCTAGCGAAAACATTGCTTTCCGACCGCTTAAGCCGGACTTGTCCTTTTGCTTGTCCCCATCGTTTTGTCCTTAAGCAATATTCCAAGAAATCTACTTCGTCAAATAAGCTATTTTTGACGTGAAGATGGTCAAGGTGACTTCCAGACCGTATACAAAAAATTAACCAGAACGCTGCAGTTCTGTCTGCACAGCAAATGACCCAACGTTGTCCTTGTCCCTGTCCCTGTGTTCTTAAGGACAAGTATGAACCGGGTTTGACAGATTTCTCAGGAAACCATTCTTGGAAAAGTAGAAAGTTTATGACATGCTAATCATTTGTTTGTTGCTTGGCTTTTCATTCTAGCGAGAACCAGACGCAAAATTATTGTTGTTTGTACACAGCTTAATTGAAGCCTAATTTGACTCCAAAACTTGCTGCTTTGAGTTTTGACGTCAGAATTCAAGAGTTTGGCTCAAAAATCATCTTTTATTGGTTTATTCTACCCTTTGACTTCAGAGTCTTAGCTAATTGACACTTTGTTAGCAAATTGTGTGAGCGTAGGCTTAATGATAATTAGTAAACTGAATAATTATTTGATTTTTAGCTGTGTCATTAGTTGCAATGCCATGTTAGTGAATCGCCTACCCTTTTTTAGATAATGAGCAACTTGATAACATAATAACTACTAACTAGCTACTTAAATTTGGCAAAGTTTTCAAAAAAATGATTAATAAAAATGGTATGAATAAGCAATAATAATAAGCTGACTGTGTTACAGTAAAAATTTTCTAGAAAAGTTCTAGAAAGAATGTATGAGTTGGCTTTGTCAGAAAGAATGAACAAGTGAAAGAAATAACAGAAAAAGAAAAAGAACCATACGCTTTCGGTTGCAGCTTACTTTAGGGTCATTTAGTATTTTGTAACGTTTTGAAAGCCAGTTAAAAGACAACGGTGGTTAAACAACAACAAAGTGGCGAAATTACATCGTAGTGAAAAATCATGTGCTCTTATATTTTATGTCTGGCACTCTGACAGTGTGTTGAATCAAAACACAGAAACTGAAACTTTGTTATAAATTTCGGGCTAAGAATTGTGTTTGTTCGATACAACAAAATAAAATCAAAACACATTCAAAACAAAAACGTGTGAACGGGTTAATGCTATATTATTACCTTTTTTGGCTGATCCCACCAGTGAAATAGATTTTTCAAGCATTCAAAACATCTATTATCTAATCGAAAAATGATAAAAACACCTTCTGCGCAAGTGGCACATTTTTCAAAAATTTGGCAGCATTTTGGGTATTTGCGGCCAATCAGGGGGAAAAATCCCCAAAATTTGGCTGGAGAAGCTCTCCAAAATTTTCACACCGTTACAGTTATGTTTGTAACCCCCCCTCCCATGCTCATGATCATACATGGGCATAAAGGGGATTTGGGGGATTGCTTCCCCTTCCCGACCTGATCCCCCCTAGAAAGGTCCTCTCCCTCTCTCCCCCCCAGACTCCCTCGGCTAACACCCCCTAAATTTTTTTTAAATTTCGCATGCACCCTCCCCACGCATACATATTGTGACGGGTTCAAAATTTTGGGGAGCCTCTCCGGCCAAATTTTGGGGACCCTCCCCCCTGAACGACCAAAAATACCCCAAATTTTGCAAAATTTTGTAAAATTTTTTAGAAAAGTGCCGTTTTTACTAAATTTTGCTCGAATTTCGGGGACCCTCCCCCCGGCCCCTCGATTTGGGGTGGTCCCCCCCATCCCCGCATACATGTATGTCCCCACGGCTGCCCCCCCAACTTTCCTCAGCAACACATGTGTGCATAATCATTGTTGTTTTTAGGTTGCGGAGCGGCAAGGTCGTTACCTGGCGAAGAGTCTGGAAGCTTTGGCCCGGAACCCCCAAGCCCAGCCCCCACCCTTCTCATTCAAATCAATGGGCATGCTAGCCTACATTGGGGAATACCAGGCACTGTCCGACCTGCCTGAGTTTAAGCTGAGAGGTGAGATAGGCGAAGGAATAGGTGTAAAGCCTGACCAGAAATTGCTGAACCCTGAGACAAAACTGGTGGCGTGATTTTTGTGACTACTCGTACTCTTGACGCTCGCAATTTGTTTTTTTCGTAAGAAAATCGCGTGATTTTTTTTGTCTCAGGGTCCAGCATGTTTTGGTCAGACTTTTAGATACTTTTTCAACGAGTTTTTGGAATTCTTAAAGTGGGTGAGCGTGGGGAAATCTTTTCTACCTATTGTATGACAGTTTTGACGGTAGGCCGTATGTGACCTTAGATTAGGTTTCAGGCTTAGGCTTAGGCTATCTTCTTTTTCTTTTCTGATCACCCACTTTGAGATACCCGATTTTTTTTACATTCTTTTTTGAGAAGGCTCTGTTTTCGAGCGACTAGCATAGCGTTCGGTATAGACTTGACTCTAACTTTCTTTGTGCAAAACGTGCCACGTTAAGCCCCGGTTCATATTCGGCCTTGTCCGTATCGTTTTGTCCCTAAGCGATTTCAAGAACACTGTATTCACAGCAGCTGACCAAAATTTTTCCTTGACCCTGTCGCTGTGTCCTTATGGACAAGTCTGAACCGGACTTTAAGCCAGATTCATACTCTTCGTTATCCATGTCCCTATCGTTTTGTCCTTAAGCCATTCCAAGATAACTACATGGCCAAATGAGCCATTTTTTTGCACGAACAAAGTCAACGTCACTTTCACATGGTAGGCAAAAAATTATCCGAGTCGCTTTTGTCAATTCTTTGCAGCAGCTGACCGAAATTTGTCCTTGTCCCTGTCGCTGTGTCCTTATGGACAAGTCTGAACCGGGCTTTAGGGTGACAGTTTTGTTAGAATTAGGGAAGAATAATGACAGGGACAGGTAAACAAGGACGAAATTGGTAAAAGTGGGACTAAAATAAGCTGATTACGCTTTACTATTATAGGGGATGAACTTCTGGTCATATTGCTTTATAGTCGTGGCCTTAAACGGATTTAACATTAGCATGCGTTACGTCCGTTTAGTTTGACTAAAAAAGCGGCGCGCTAAAATTTAAGTCCGTGTTGTCAGGAAGTTTTGGAATGGCATTTTAAGCATATTTTTTAAACTGTTTAGTCCAATTGAGATTAACCCCTTAATGCGGTAAACGAATAGGCCCCCAGAGCTAGAGTAAGCTAGCTAGAGAAGGGTAAGCCTATAGTTAAGTAATGGTTTTTTTTGCGTCCCGCAGTGCGTCCAGACGCAATGACATTCAGCTGGACGCAAATTTTTTTTAGCGGGACGCAAACGGGACGCAGTGATTTTTTTGGAATTCTGACTAAAAAACCCCAGTATAAAGTCCATGTGCAGCAGCGTAAGAATCGTAAGAAAAATTTCCAATATATACGTCTCCAATTGGCCAAATTTGACCTTAAAATATGAAAACTTTCCAAATTTCTTCTGTAGGCTGCACTAACATGAGTCTTTTGGAGTAGCTACTAGGTTTTTTGACATCGCCAGACCCGCTTTGGTTTTTATGGCCGGCTAGAAAAAATTTCTGATATATACGTCTCCAATTGACCAAATTTGGCCTAAAATAAAAAATTCTCGAACAAGTTGTCTTGGGGGCTGCCGCCTCCAGACGCCTGCAACTCTGTGGCTTACTGCTGCATTGCTGTTATTTTTCATCCTGGGTTTTGTAGGCCATAGCTAAGGCCATGGCCTAAATTTTTCCGGATCGGCCAAATTTTTTCAGCGATTGAGACCAGGCTGGCCTAAACTTTTTCAGCTGCGGATGCTGAAAAAATTTCCGATACGTTTCCAATTGACCGAATTTGGCCTAAAAATCAAAAATTTTCCCCATTTTTTTTCTGGGGGCTGTATATTTTCTGTTTTTCTATTTGTTTCGGCTTTTCTGTTCTGTATATTATTTTTTGTCATGTCATTATTTCTGTTCTGTATATTATTTTTTGTCATGTCATTATTTCTGTTCTGTATATTATTTTTTGTCATTCCTTAGTTAAGAGAATAACGACAGTGTTGATTATAGATTATTGATTTATTTTATAATATATCATATATTCGGAAGCGCATGTATGTTGACAATGGCAATATAGTGAGAAGTGAGACAGTGATAAGGATTTACAGAAAAATCGTAATACAATCGCATTATAAATATACAATCAACAATTATCATATATTCATAATATTTTAATATCAATGTCCTTTTAAGAGGTTTTGCATTTTACAAGTTTAAGCAAAGAAAGCTTTTAAAAAAATTTAAAGTATTTGATGCATTTGTTTTTTAAACTTTTTAATGCAAAACCCCCTGTGTGCAATTTAGCTTGTTGCATTTTTTTGCAACAAGAGTGCAATATTTTAGACATTTTTTTGCAACAAACCAACTCTAGCATTAACTATGCTAGGATATGTTACATTATTACAGCACATATTATGACAGTATTGGCAGCCATAAACATACATACACTATTATATTAAGATTTAAGTTTTAAAGTGTAAATTATGAGTTTTGAAACATTTTGTAAAGATTGGAAAAATATAGTGAAGGCAAAGTTGGTACTGTACAACTTGAAATATTGTACTGAAAACTTTTTTTAGAAAATAATTTCTGCCGATTTTTCATTTCGATGGTCAAACGAACAAGTTGTAATGATTAATCATAAAATATTTGATATTAAATTCCATAAGTTTTGACACAGCTTGTCCTTTTGAAGAAAAGAGATCAAGTTCTAATGAAAATATGACGACAATAAAATTGTCCATCAGCGATTCACACTGGCAGCCGTGTGTCCGTTTAACTGGCAAAATTGTGAAATAATTATATTTCAATCATTTTGTTGGCATGAAATGGGGACATACGGCTGTGAAGTATGAATCTACACTGACAATATAAGCGACTCAATCAGTATCACTAAGCATATACAGGTCAATGGATCAGCAATAACGATAATCCCGGATCCGTAAGCAAATCTATGCTCCCCGGGAGGGCATGAGAAAGTCCCTCTGTTCCCGTTCCTTGTGGCTGAGGCTGGACTTTCGGACGGCTACACAGGCCACGGCTATGGTCTGCTGTGCTTGCTGATAGGTCTCGCAGTCCTGGTTATAGCGCAGCACTCGGATTTTGTAGGTGATCTGTTGGCATTCGAAGGTATCGCCGCCCCCCATTTTGCCCCCTTCCCCTGACCCCGAGGCCGCCCCACTTCCCACCGTCTCCTTGCACTTGCACTCGGCCTGCAATAGGGTATGGGGCAATCTTTGGGGGTCATAGTCCACGCGCCAGTACCAGGGGCAAAGCGAGCGCTCGTTGATGGGGCGGTGGCCCCCGAAATCCCCCGCTTCCCCGCTCGCCTCCGGATCCGGACACTCCTGGTCACCGGCCACTATTCCGGGTTCCCGTTGCTCTAGGACATCCGACAGCAAATTGGCACTGATATCTCGGACCACTGTAGCCGTGTGGTCCGGGACCATCAGTGGAACGATAGAGGAGCCGTTGGAGCTATGGACCCACTGGGAGTAGGACCGGTGGTGCCGTTCGGACCAGTCACACGACTTGGGGGGCGTCACTTGATGCGACTTGTGGCGACGGTGACGCCGGCTGGACGCGGACTCGCCTAGGTCGCAGAGACTGGACAACAGGAGGACTAGCTGAAGTAGAAAAATAGGAGAAATGAATATGGATTGTGATTTGATAGAAAAACAGCGTGATTTTGGTTGAAAACTATCTATAATCGGAATTCCACAAAGAGTGCTTCACTTAGAGCCCAAGTCTTGCTGTATATAGCACATAAACCTGCATAATTTGTTTATTAACACTGGTTGTTTAGGTGTCACGACTTTAGTTGATGATAGACTACAGAATCTCTTAACTCCTCAGACCATATAGAAACGGAGTCATTCTAATATCAAATAAGTTTCACTGGGCAGTTCTTAACCTTTCAAAGTGCAAACCTCAGGTTTCACTGAATCTCAAAAAAGTTTTAAATCATAAACTTAACCCAACAAAGCAGGCAAAACTTACAATAATAGTCGACTTGAAGCTTGGAAGAGATTTGGGCAGCAGTTTTGAGACCAGGGTTGGCAAGAAATTAAGGATATGCGGCGATTGGGCCGGCGGTTCGAATCCCGTCACCAGGGATGACCTCCTGACCTCCAGGCGTGGTGGCAACTGAGGCTGGACAGCGGCGGTGGATTTCTGTAATAAGGCCATGGTGCTCAGATGGGACTGAGGTGCTCAGGTGGGACTGTATGGAAAAGCTCAGCTTAGCAAAGCTGCTGATAAAAGAGTGCTGTTGCTCTTTTTCTGACTCTCAGTCTTAGCCGAGTGCCCATTATATAGCCAGTCAGTCGGCCTCCGTTCATAGGTGGGCTCTAACTGCTTGTCGTTGAATCTGCATTGTAATTGGCTGCCTGTAGCGACTAATTGGTGCGAAAAGTGGTAGGTGTAATAGGCAGGCAATTAGCTGCTCTAGGCCTACTGCGTTTGCCTTATTTATCAATTAGCATTGCCTTACTGTAAGCTAACACTACACTAACCTGTGTGTTGTGTGTGTTTTTTTGTATTATTGTAGTTCGTCAATCAGTCAGCCCCCGGACGAAACCTATTGCGACACTGTTTCGCAGATTGGCTAATTAGCGCCCGTAGGTAGACTGCTGACAAAAATTTTTGTTAATAAACTACTAATTGGCAGCTTAATTTGCATAATACTCAACTTATTTTGACTCAGTCGTTTATTCGTCATTCATCTCAGTTTGCAGTATTTAGATGTTTGCGTTACAGTAAATGTCCGTAGGTTTGCTGTTTTGCACTGCACCAAGCTGTAATAGTATGTATGTAGGTTTATAATTAGGCCTTTACCACTAATTATTTTAATTGACAATTCAAGTATTCGGATTAGCTAGCTTCAACGCTGATTCAAAATCTATAGCATACGGTAGCAATTTTTTCGCGTAGTGCTAAAGACGTTAGTTAGACTGTGATTATGTGGGATTATAATTAGCCTAGATTTTTCTTAATTTATGTTTATTGTTTGGTAGTAATATGGTTTATTAGTTTATTTGTTCGGCTAAGTAGGCCGATAATACTTACGCAAATTGTGGGTTGAGGACAATTTTTCGTTTTCACTTTAATGATGCACCGTAGGTCGATCTAACATCTTTTATGAGTCAATTCAGATTTTTCATGAAAATTCGAGAAGTGCAGTCAACTTAACAATATGCGGATAACTTTGAAGATGCAGAGGAGAAAAAGAATAAATTTCTCAATTTGATACAAAAAATAAAAAATGGTATTGGTATATCAGGTTTGGCGCGATAGCGCCAAACTTATAGTAGGATATAATATTACTTGAGATTTTTAGAATTTAAAATAAAGAATTCGATGCTGGTACTTACAAAAGGGTTTTAAATTGAATATCAGTCCAAGTCGAAAACGTGATCGTACGAAATATTTATTTTTTAATTCTTAATTTTTTAGTTATATAAAACTTTAATACTTATGTGATTTAGCACTTTAGTAGTTTTTTGGTCATTGTGACTGATTAGCGGACATGTATACGACTGTAAGTTTTTTTCTATGGACCATCCGGTTTGTATGAATGAGGCCGTAGTTTTTTGGTGCGGTCATTTTTAGCGGGGTCAACTTCCGTTGATAAAACTTTGCAAAAACTTTATTGAAGTGTTTTAATTCGCACGTTTAGCCTTTTTCACTCTATTATCCGGTTGAAAAACGTTAATTCGGCTTTTATAGCAAAGGTATGATTAGGTCTAATTAATTAGTGATTTGTAATAATGAATGATGACTAATTCATTGTTGCTTTAAGTCGTCAGTGTTGAGTTGTACTAATTGTTTAGCATTACTTGTTGTCTTTGTTTACAAACAGAACTTTGTTGATGAATGATGATTACTTCAGTTTTGTCTTAATTAGTTACTTATTGCTAATTAAATTAACTAGCATTATTGTGTTTGAATGAAACATGGTTTTATGCAAACGTATCGCCAAAAAGACACACCCTGTTTATGGAGAAAGTATATGTATTTCTATATACGTGTGAGGTAGAAAACTTGAACTTTGACTTTATTATGAGTTGTTTTAAATTTTTGCAATAATTTGAAATGTTTTAGAAAGTTGACCAATGTCCATTTAAGTACATACATATTAACTACTTTGCTATGTTTATAAGCTAAAGTGGGCTCTGCTACTTAGTAGTATTTATACTATTTCCAGTCTAAATTTACCTTCTAGAATAAACTTGCCTAATAAAGTAAATTGCATAGTAAAGCCTGACCAGAAGTAACTGACCCTTAAGACACAACAAGTGGCGGGATTTTTGTGACTACTCGCTGTACTCTTGATGCTTGCAATGTAAAGTGTAAATATTACTTACGGGTTGAACGGGAATGATATCGAAGTCGCCATTCATGCAAACAGCGTCAAGAGCGCAGTTGCGTCTTTTGACCGATGAAGGCATCATGATGGGAAAATGAAAAAAAGCAGCAACCAGTTAAGTGGGATTCGATCCGGGGTCCGTGGATTCAGACTTGAAACTAGCAGGCTGGCGAAACCCAGTTCTGGCGACTCTTTGTCTGGTCTCAGCTTTTATAGCCGGGCCAATTTGTTACGTCATCGGTCTCTTTGGTCGCGAATTTTCCTGTGAATTTATTCGGAGACCTCTTGGGACTATGACGTTTTCAGCTGGAAGCTATTGCGCGGAAGCAGGAAGTTTTGGGTCTAGGGCTTTCCCCAAATTTATGCAAATTAATCTGGGCTCAGTTTCATGATTACGTCGCTGATTAGATTTCCTGAGATTATGACTTTAGCTGACCGGTATAATAATACTTCCTTGAATGATGATTTGACAAAAAACGGTTTCTGTTGACGTAGCTGCAGTACTTGTAGGAAGGAAATGGAATTTTAATTTCGTTATTTTTATTTCACTTATGCTTTAAGTTTTATTTTTTTACAAGACAAGTGCGTCTAGTTTAGATTAGTTCGCCTATTTCTACAGCGTGAGGTCGAGCAGTGTTTAACGATATAATGATGACGCGGTGATTTCTTTAATGATTGTAAATTGTATATATATTGCAGTTAAACAAGTACATATTTTTGCACTCGGCACTTAAAGAAAGTGATCTTTTTATACTTGGGTCTAAATACCCAATTTTTGCCGAAAATTGTCCAAGTCGCTACTTTTTGGCCAGAAAAAGGTAACAATTTTGTCAGTCGTCTTGAAGGAGCGTGGCTTGTTTTCTTAGTATATTTTTGATTGCTTTTAATTTTATGTCGTTATTTTCGCTTTTGTTTTATACTTTTATTTACATTTTCTACGTATATATGTCCTTCCGCTGATGCTTGGTAGACTAATTGAGTTGCTGACGTAGCTCAATTGTATAACCAAAACTCATGGATCGTGAAATTTAATTTATTGTAATGAAGTTTTCTGGACTTTCCTCCGTAAGTTCCATGAACTACATACTGCTTACTTCCGACACTGACGTAAAAGTTAGACTGATATATGATCTAGGAACGAGAGTTTGTTCAAAAAGTTATAGGTATATCTACCATTTGGAGAGCTAGGTACCTAACGATGATTCAGATGGGAACCCGCTTACATTATATGGCTGGGAGTCACAGGTGTTTAAGTTTAGACTAGGTCTAAAACGTTCTTTTCGAATGAATTAGAACATCGTAAAGAAACATTCAGTGTTTATTTCATGCGATCACGTGTTCGATTCAGACTGGGTGAAAGTTAAAACACCTGTCAATCCCGACCTGTATGGCTGGGATTACAACCGGACTAACCGAGTTAATTTTAGTTAGACTAAACGGTTTGACATTCATGCTTAACAATGCCATCCCATAGAAATTAAAATTCATTAAAAATGTAGAATCCAGTGGGTGGTTTATAATTGGGGTCGATCGAAAAAGCTACGACACTAACTTGCAGACATTCCTTGCTGTGTGTCAATCCCAAACTTCGAGTCGAATCAGTCTGACCAGAAATTGCTGAACCCTGAGACAAAACAGGTGGCGTCGTTTTTGTCAGCACTCGCTGTACTCTTTTGATGCTTGCAATTTGCGCAAATAGCGCTTGTAGCAAATTCAATAGCGCTTATAGCGCAAATAGTTCTATGGCAAAAGCGCTATAGCGCATTTCGGTGTCGCTGACACGTGTTCGTACTAACCAAAAATATTGATTGTTGAACACTGGGAGAAAACAGGTGCCCTGATTTTTGTCACCACTGGCTGTAATATACTCTTAATGCTTGCAATTCGTTCATTTTATATTGAAATTGTAATTTCGTGTTGTCTTAGGGCTCAGCATTTTGTGGTCGTAATCAGAGTCACTTTAAGGGGGTGGTGTCGCGAAAGCAGTCGATTTTGCGCGACTATAAAACATTTTCAGTAATAGATAGGTCAATATTCTTTATATATTCTAAAAATATGTTTCAAGGCAAATATATTTGCTAAGTTTCAAAAAAATTGATGCAGCGTACAGTTAGCAGTGAAGTCGCAAAGTCGGAAAAATGACGTTTTGAAAACCTATTCACATTCTATAATTTCGTCACAATTAAAAAACTTTTTGTTTAGATTCTTTACACAAAGTAAAAGCACATATACTCTAGTTTATGCACATAAAATTTAGTGCAAATTGCTAGAGTGGTTGTGGAGTAATGGCTGTTGTAACTGTGAAACTGTGCGTAACCTGTAAAGTACTAACAGCAATAAGGATAAATTCTGAAAAATTTAGACACTTATTTTGAAATCAAAAGAAAAACGAACCTTCATTTTTCATTTTTCTTATTTGTGGCAAAAAATTGTGAGTCAAAACATTACATGTACTTCACAAGCTGGCCAATCTGATATCTGGCTTAATTTTTTGAACTTTTATGTCTCTATTGTGTGATGTCTGGCTCACAAATGGTGATCGGTTAAAAATATTGGTAGATAATGGTAGTCTAGTGTCTGACAGTGTTTATTTCACACCATATGGCATTTCACTAGTTTCGCAAGTGAATGTACCATTTCAAAGCAAAAAGTTCTCATTTTGTAGCCTATGAGCAAAACTGCTTTGGCGACACTACCACCTTAAACCGATATACCATGCCTCATCTTTGCGCTGCAATAAGTCAAGTCCGTCTAATGCTTAGTTTATACTTGTCCGTATCCGTGTCCGTAAGCCAGCACAAGAGAACCACTACAGATACAACGATGTGTTTTTGCACATTTATAGACATCTGCTGGTCTAGCTTACACACCAAAAATTGGCTGTTAACTACTATTAAATGTTCTGCAACAGCTGATCAAACTGTTTGCTTACGGACAAACGGACACGCTTACGGACGGACAAACGACACGCTTACGGACGGACAAAGGGACACGCTTACGGACGGACAAACGGACACGCTTACGGACGGACAAACGGACACGCTTACAGACGGACAAACGGACACGCTTACAGACGGACAAACGGACACGCTTACGGACAGGTATAAACTAGTTTCAATGACCCATTTTGGCAGCTGCTTTATATATATATAGTGTTTGTGCCTTGGCAGGTATCACATCGTGGCTGCTGTGGCGCTCGGCCTATCTGACGCGATTGGGCAGTTGGCGACTGCGAATGCAAGTCCCGCTGGACTGGACGAAGGCCTTCTTGTTTGGACGCGACACGTCTAGATTTTGAACTATGGAGACTTATTAAGTAGAATGCATGAAGCCAGTCTAAAGGCCTATTCACACGAGGGCGCGTTGCATGGCTCATTGCATGGTGTACGCCATGGAGCAAAATGCGCCCTGGTGTGAATAGGCCTTAACGCTAAAACCAGTCATGGGTCGATTCATACTTACAGCCATAGCTATGTCCGCTCAGCCGGCACAATTGCGACATGATCACGCTACTAGTAGTGTCTAAGATCAGCTTATGGCGTGATTTCTCACAATTGACGTCTGCTTAAGGCTGGATTCATATGCACAGTTGCTCTGTTCGTTCAGTCGGCAATATTATTAGATAGCCACGCCACAAGCTGATCTTGCCAACTATTAGTGGCGTAATTATTTCGTAATTTTGCCGTCTGCACCAGAGTGGGAACCGGGTCACTAAATCGTGACCCGGTCACCCGGTTTTAAACAGACCGCTTTTAAGATAATAGAAACGCCAAAAAGAAACCGTGGAACCAGGTTTTAGAGTTTTTTTAGACATTGCGTAACCGTTTGAGCTCAAAAGAAGTTTAAAAATATTCGTATGTACTTTTTATGAACAAAAAGTGAAATCTCAGTAGGGATGAAATTTTTTTGCAATACTAAATTAGCTGTTACTATGACCACTTTTCAGTTTTTTTTACGGGTACATTTTCATGTATCACCAACCAAATATCCCTACTAAAACTGGCGACTTTGGCAATAGCTGCATTTTGTCTTACTCTCGCCCAGTATAGCGGCTATAGCCACAGTCGATTCCATCTCTGGTCTGCACAGACACGGTCCATAAATATGAGTCTGCTTTAAGACGTTTGGTTTCCGCGAGATTGAGCAATAATACTGCCTTTACTTTCCCCTTTTTTCTCTCTTACGCCTAGTTCAGATGTACTTGTCCGTGTCCGTAAGCTATGCAGGGAAGACATACAGTTGCCGGTACAATTGTGATTTGTGGCGGTCTCAGATTCTAAAGTCTGACCAGAAATTGCTGAACCCTGAGACAAAACAACTTGTGACTACTTGCTGGAGTCTTCATGCTGGCAATCGTTCTTTTCGTACTGAAATCGCGTGTTTCTTTTGTTTCAAGTTGTAGCATTTTTTGGTCAGACTTTAGTTTATACGCTAAAACCAGCCGTTAAGATCTATTCAATTTAATGCTGTTATAGTCTTTGGTGAAAGATTTAAGCTTACGACAACCAGGGCCCTGTTGCTCAACATTACAAGTCTTACAATTGTAACAATTGTAGGTTTGTGCAATCGGGCCCAGACTAGAGGCCTGCATCACGGCCCGCGGCCCGGCCCGGCCCGGTCCGGCCCGCGGGCCGGGCCGGGCCGCGGGCCTGGCTCAATAGCCAACGGGCCGGGCCGGGCCGCGGGCCGAAAGCTGACGGGCCGGGCCGGGCCGCGGGCCGAAAGCTGACGGGCCGGGCCGGGCCACGGGCCTGACTTCGCGGACAAATAATTTCTGATACGTCTCCAGTTGACGAAATTGAGCCTAAAAATCAAAAAATTCTCTATTTTTTGCTGGGGGCTGCCGCCCCCAGACCCCTGCGACTCTAGTAACACTATTTGAAAATGCAATATGAGGAGTCTACGGACAACTGACCTTTTTTCCTGCCAACGGGCCGGGCCGGGCCGGGCCGACAGACGACTCTGAACGGGCCGGGCCGGGCCGGGCCTGAAAATGGTCCTAACGGGCCGGGCCGGGCCGGGCCGACGACGGAAGGCAACGGGCCGGGCCGGGCCACGGGCCGAAAAAATAGGCCCGTGCAGGCCTCTAGCCCAGACTAGTTTACGGACAAGTATGAACTAAGCTTTTGGTTGTTGTTAGCTGCTTCTACAGCTTTCTGTTTTCGATGGAACCGGTCAAAGTCATATAAACAAGTACACCGTGTTCTGTGGGGGGGGGGGGTTGGAGGCTTATCTGTAATTTCTGTATATCCAGTGAATTTACTGGGTTGCAAAGAGCTTTTTTTGAGGCTTCTCTAGTCGCAAAAATGTAAATGCTACTGAAAAGGCCTGTATCCTGCCCTAGATCGTAACACTCTGTACTTGTATGGTAATGACCTTTTGTATGTGTGTGGTAGCCATGTTACACTGTCATTAGTCAACTTAATTTATGGTTGTAATAATTCGTTTATTTTACAGTAAACATGTCTTTTTGTATTGCAGTACGTAACGTCGTATAATAATTTTATTCTGTCTTTGACTAGTTTATATGTCGAATGGTAGTTTTATATATATACCTACCTTTTATATTATTTTGTTTTAAGGGCTTATTTTGTCCATAAAAAATAGACCATTTTATGCATTTGTTTTTAAGGGTTCATTGTGTCTATAAAAAATAGAACATTTTATTCATTTGTTCAGTATCAATTAGCATTCAACTATTAAGCATCATTTAACAGGAACATGCAGTAGTGCTGTACACAAACATTTTTTTGCGTGAAACCAAACTTTGCGTCGTTGCGTGACGCTGTTGCGCCATGACGCAACAGCAAAACAGCCAGCAATCGGACGAAAGTCTGACCAAAAGTTTGGGAACACTGGAAGAAATTAAATTGTTGATTTTAGCAACTACTACTAACTGTACTCTTGTTGGCTGAAATTTGTTCTTTTCGTAATGAAATCACGTTTAATTTTATCTCAGTGTGCAACAGTTGTTAGTCAGACTTTAGTAGCTAAACTGGTTAGACCACTAGTTGGCAGATCTAGACATGGGTGGTTCGAATCCCCTCTGGGTACTGTGTTATATTTATCTTTTCTGCAGGCCGCAACACGTTATTTCACTACCTATATATTAATTAAAATTTTTGGTCCCATCCATATTTTATTTAAAGAACTTAGTATTTGTAACTAACTACCATAGTTTTTTAACAAGTTCTCGGCAGTAGAATTTCTTTGACCGTCGTTACATTATCACTTTTCACATGGTACTGTAGCACTGTGCGAATAACACCCGCATTGAAGGTAACCGTAATATAGTTTGTGGCCGGAACGCTACCCGAGTATATAAGGGGGACGGGTTGACCATTTATACACCAGTTCGTTTTCAGGCCGACTGATTTGTGATAATGCGCGAAAAAAACGGCCAAAATTCGCGCATTACTTTCAGTCAAAACTTCGCGAAACTCTTCCCTGTCGCTGTCTTGCATACCGTTGTCGAAATCGTGAAAATTGATCACTACTGATTGGTTATTGCGAGCAGCGGTGAGTAGTGATCTTTTGAGAAATGGCAGGCTGGACTTGATCTTATACTCATGGCTTGGGATTTTGATTTCGATAGTTCTGGTGTAGGTTGGGTTGTTGTTGAGTTGCAGCATTTTGTAGCAACTTGCGGAATTGGAAACTTCGCAGACATCCCAGGAATAAGCCAAAGAACCTGAAATGAACCGGTTAAAATGTCTGACCCGATCCGCTCAAGTTATTTGAATTTTGAAATCTGATAGGAACCCTGAGACAACACAGTGTGATGTTTGTGACTTTACTGCGCTTTTTGCTTCTGTATGCCTTTTGTTGAGCGGAATAACGGCAGTACCTGTTAGGTCCGGTTCATGCTTAAGATTTAAAATGTTTAGGTTATCGGGACAGAGACAAGGACAATTTTTGTTTAGCCGAACTCATACGGAAACGATACGGACAATAAGTATAAATTTCACTTTCTAGAAAACTTCCGCACCGAGTCGTGAGCATACCTACATACATGGGTGTGGGGGTTCCCCAGAATGTGTAGGTGTGTAGCTCACGATGCCAAAATCGGTGGCTCGCAAAGTGAAAACTGGCCTAGAAGTTGCCCGGCAAGCCCCCCCACCCCCGATAGCTCATAATCAACCCCAGACTTTGCTACCTGCCCATGTATATATAGGACCTGAGTATGAACTTTTGAGCCCAAAGAAGGTGGACTCTTCCTCTGTGAGATCGCTTTTGATGCCTGCTCTGCGCCATATGTTGTGGCGATACCAACGGAGCATGTGATGGACGCATCGATTCAAAAGACAGTCATCCACGTTGTTGGCGTAGTCGTGGTTGCCCATGCCGGGATAGACGGGGGCCTGGAGAATCGAGGACAGGCGCCCCCATGTCTCCGAGTAGCGACTTAGTTCGTCGTCGTGACCGAAGTTGGTCAAGTCGCCGTTGATGATGACTCCGTCGAGACCTGGCAAAAGTGGAAAGAATAGGTCATTCTTGTCCGTAGGGCAATGTTTGTATGAGGAGAGACCCCCATATTGTGGGGCCGGGGAGACGTTCCCGAAACTTTGGGCAAAACTTTTTCAGAATATTTGGGCAAAAAAGTGCCCGCAATTTCGGGCTTGACGTATATTTGGTTGCAGCCTGTTGCCGACTTCTACAAGTCCTACAATTGTAAACGATTCAAAAATCTGACCAAAAATTGCTGGGCCCTGAGGCAAAAAGAAACACAAAATAAAAACATTACGAAAAAACTAATTGCGAGCATCAAGAGTACAGCAAGTACATAATCATAAAAATCACACATGTTTTGTCTCAGAGTTCAGCAATTTCTGGTCAGAGTTTAGTTTCGAGGACTTGCTAAACATGCTTTGTTTAACCGTTTAACTCTTTTTACATAATCTAATCTAAAGTCTGGTCAGAAAATGCTGAACCCTGAGACAAGACAGGTGGCGTGATTTTTGTGACTTCTCGCTGTACTCTTGATGCTTACATTTAGTTCTTTTCGTAATGAAATCGCGTGTTTGTTTCTTTTTGTCTCAGGGTACAGCAATTTTTGTTCCTTCTAGAGAAGGAACTATTGTTTTGAAACCAACTCTGCGCACTGCAAAAGTAGCAGCTACATGCTGTTATGCGCATATGATTAACACGTAAAGTCAGTATGGGAGCTGACTGTCCTTTTTTTTGAAAACGGCGCTGTTCCCAATTTTAAACGAACAAATTGTAAAGAATACTTTTTCAGAGATCTCAAATTGTAATTTAGATTGATTTTTGTTCATTAAAATTTTTTTGGCCAATGTACCTACAAAACACATATGCAATTCACGTGACTGTCTGGACTATTTGTTTTCCAGTTTCAAACTTCAAATTGTGGCATAACATCTAGTTCTTCAGTTAGCTAAAGCAAAGTTAACGTAGGTTTATTATTATTAAAAAATAAGTGTATATAAATTTGAATACTTGTTGAGCGCATATTAGTCATATTATTTTTCTTTTCGGAAGTTGTGACAATTAAACATCATTGTACTGTAAGCAGCGTGGCCGAGCGGTCGAAGGCGCTAGGATAGTTCAAGAGGATTGTCTTACTACCTGGGTTCGAACCCCACAGTTGTATTTTTTCCAAAAAAGTAATAATGTCTGCAATATCTATTTTTGTCAATAAAGTGAACTTAGGTTCTGAAATCAAAAGTGGTTTCGGCAACTACATACATAGACCATGTTTCTGGCCAAATTTTTTAAATTTTTACAGCTCAGTAACTCAGTATGTATTTTATGTAAGCGCTGATACCAACACTGCACACTGAAGTGCGAAGCTAAATTTCGCGAATTGTTAAGGGTGACAAATATGGATTTTTCTCTCAACAAAGGAACCTTGCCCCTTTTGGGGCCTGCTTGTTGGTGTGACTTTAGTGAATCCTGATTATGACTGACCCTTTGCCCGCTGCCCTATGCCCTTGAGCACATCGTTGAGGGCAATAATGCTTGCCCGTTG
Organism: Trissonchulus sp. WLG1_4; assembly: GCA_030248245.1. Classification (NCBI taxonomy): domain Eukaryota; kingdom Metazoa; phylum Nematoda; class Enoplea; order Enoplida; family Ironidae; genus Trissonchulus; species Trissonchulus sp. WLG1_4. The sequence continues at coordinate 2,421 of JASANF010002825.1, read as the reverse complement.
CACTCCGTTTGCCCACTCGTTTTGTCGCTTATCGCAGTCTTCCGCACCCTCCCCCCTGTCCTCACGACTGCAGCCGGTCGCTTCAATACAGTCGTAGTTGGTGTAGGTGCAGGGGTACCAGAACTGAGTGTCACCCGTCAAAACGTAGACCAAGGATTGGGCTGAGTCCGCAAATTCTGACTCTGAAATCAAGTGGTGTCTTGAGGTGGCGATCTGAGTAACTTTCAAAATTCGATCAACTTCGGAAATTCGACTAATTTCCGAAAATCGATTGTATAACTTCCAAAAATCGATTTGGTAGGTATATATAGACTTTAAGCTATGTAGCTAGATAAAAAAATTGCAAAATTTTGCGTCAAAATCAAGTCAAAATCAAGGATTTATACCCTAAGTTTATACCCAAAACTCACGCACTCAAACCGCTCAAAAATCTCAGCCGGACCCGACCCAAAAGACCGACCCGATTACGAACTCTATTCTTAGGCCGAGGACAACTTGAGTCGCTTCCGAGCGGCACTATGGCTGTGAGGGCGGTAAAATCACTTATTTTCCTTCGTAGTGGACTGGTTTTTTGGATGGCCGTATTCATAATCTTACCAATTGTGGAATCTTTGGAGAGAACAAACTTGTGATTCGTGGCTGCTGAGACAGATACTATAAATGTAACAAGTGAATTTAGAATTTTAAAATTCATAGCGTAAAGTCACTTTTTAAAATTAAACTTTTTTAAATTCAGACTAGAAAGACTCGGTCTATCTATATATAATAACACTATATAGCTAGTTCATGATGCTGGGACAAATAGATTGATGCTTTGTGTAAACTTGGAAAAACTTGTCGTTTTTCAAGTTTCTGTGTTTACATATTGAATAATTCATATATACAGCTTTTTAGCTATAAGTGTAGGCAGTAAGCCAATGCAAATTTCGAAAATTGGGGTATTTTGTGACGCCTAAAATTACACATACAATCTCGAGATATTGTGGGAGACCCCTAAAAAGGGAAGAAAGAGAGGGGTCCTGGAGAGTGTAAAGATGGAGAAAATGGGTCTGTTTTGCTGGCAGGATTTCTCACTGAAAATCTTTTTATAGCAGTTTTGACTTAAGCCCGGTTAATACCTACTTATCCTTAAGAGCTTAGGGACAGGGACAAGGACATGCCAGTTATTATGAAGCGTTGCAAAAATAGTTTTGTCTTTTGTATGCAAACTGGACTTTAACAAAGTTTATGTACATGAAAAATTTGGTCTTTCCACTTGGCTAGATCGTTTTTTGGAGTTGCTTAAGGACAAAACGATAGGGACAAGGACAAGGACGAATATGAACCGCACTTCGTACAACGAAACCCGGACATATATACTCATCATGTGTGGTTGTTTTTTACATCAACAAAATGGGGCTCGATTTCGTGCAAAAAACATGAAACAAGATTGTCATTTGTTTGCATGAAACTGCTGAACAAAATTTGTCCTTGCCTTTGCCCTTATGTCCTTAAGGACAAGTAAGAACCAGCCTTCAATAAGCTGACAGCCTAAATTTTTGCCTTAGCTTGCTTGAATGAAAAGGTTAAAGTTTATATATACGGCCAAAATGTTATCAAGTATATAATTCCATATTTGGGTTTCAGATAAAAGTGTGCTTTTTCTACACCTGCTATTTTAGGGTGCACTTAACCGTGCAGTTGAAGTCATACAAATTTTTTCTTTTTATTTCATTGCGCTAAAAATTGTTTCATTGTTTATCTTTGTCCACACACAGTGTTCGAGGGCGAATATTAAAAATAACTAAAATTGAAATGAAAAAAAAGGTTTTGCCAATAATTTATATATGAAATAATTTCCATACCAAATTCATATACCACATTTCACTAAAACAATTGTATAATTTTTTTAAAATAATCTTCGAGATCAGTTATGAAAAATGAATTTTAATGAGACCTTTTCTGTTTCTAGAATTGGCCCGAAAGCTTTCGAGTTTTTAGAATATTTTTGTGAAAATTTTTTTCCTTCAGAGTGTTTTTTGCTTCACTCGATGTTTGGCAAATTTTGTTATATGAAAATGTCCAACGGTTGATTCAAAATTGATATGGCAAATATTTTATTCATGTTATAAAATAATTTACACATTTTTCGGACTCAGTATACATACCTATATATATATATATATATATATATATATATATATATATATATATATATATATATATATATATATATATATATATATATATATATATATATATATATATATATATATATATATATATATATATATATATATATAGACATCGGTTTCTGAGAAAATCGACCACACGGTGCTTGGCTTTTTTGGCGACCCCCTTCGATTTGCTTTATTTTTTGATATTTTGTAGGTGGACCTACCACATTAACAAAACCGTAAAAATTAGCTCTGATTTCGCTGC
>JASANF010002824.1:0-14248 GCA_030248245.1 Trissonchulus sp. WLG1_4 | reverse complement strand
TCGAACTAGTCTAAACTAGACGCACTAGTCTTGTAATAATAATAATAATAATAATAATAATAATAATAACGGACATGACAGATACAAAAGGGTTGCTTTTTGTTGCTTCGCAACTAGTCGGCAACCCAATAATAATAATTAATATATATACACTATCCTAATCATAATGATAATGGAAGTCTCGACAAACGATACCCAGGATTTGAAAGTACTATACTTTTTATCCAGACGTTTACCTTTCAATTCGCATGTACTCGTCTGGTTCCCAAGTTATACGCCACGTAAAGCAGAGTTATTTTTTTGTTGCATCCAGCAACGTCTAATACGATGCTAATGAAAACACAGTACTTATTATCGGGTCCATCTAAAGACGTAAAAGAAACGCCAACGCTTCGTCTTACTGCACTATGCTGTGATTATCTCTTAACCAGACCGTAAATTGGAGTTATTTTTACTCCGCGAATCCTCCGCGACTGACCACTCTTCGTAGTTAGTTATTTTTTAGGTTAATCAGAAAAAGGGTCGTAACTTTCGCTATGAGTGTCGTAGGATCATAAAAATAGGGTCACGTGAAAGACAAAATCTGGCACTTTCAAATGATATGTTACATGAAGGCGTAATACCCAAAAACACGTCAAAATTTTGAATAATAATTTTTGACGCACGTTTAACGTTACGTCACGACGTCATGTCACCCATCATTTTAAAGCTCAGACAATTTGCTAAAAAATGATGCTAAAATTATCGCCGTACCACTACGGTGTCAAGAGTTATGCCCCCTTAAACCCCTTGCTAAAAGGGACTGACTACGTAGATCACACCATGTGTGATCAAATCTCACTGTCGGTGCCCTAATGCTCAAAATTGAAAAAAGTGAAATTTTCAAATGTTATTAAAAACATGATGGCATTTCCTGATATTGTCTAACTAGTCTAAACTAGACCCACTAGACTTGTAATAATAATAATAACGGACATGACAGATACAAAAGGGTTGCTTTTTGTTGCTTCGCAACTAGTCGGCAACCCAATAAAACATTATTACGGATATACAGGATTAAGACTGACGCAATTTTTACCAGTTTTGGCCCAAAAGCAATGATTTCGACATTTTTATTTAAATTTATGGAGCCGTCCTGAGAATTTTGTGTAATTTTTCACAATCGATGTTCAGCCGTAAAGAAATTTCAGAAGACCCGGCCAATGACCAAGTTAGGCCTGAAAATGCTAACATTTTGAAATGTTTCTTTTCTTAATTATGTCGCCTCTGAGTCTCCGACAGTCCGACCCCTATTATACTGTCTGCCGTCTATTAGTGTTACATGCAGTCGGTGTGATGATACATGGAAGAAAAACTGTCCCACTTACAGTCACTAGAAACATCAAGTCTCAAAGTTGCACGAGTCCGGGCCTAGGGGATCAGAAAAAGTCGGAGAAATTTTCAATTTTTAGGCCAAATTTGGTCAATTGGGGACGTATCGGAAATGTTTTCCGACTAAACCACAAAAATCAGCGCATAGACCTTACGAGTTCACCTCCACTGCGTCAAAATTTTTTCGCAATTTTGCGAAAAGGTTTGAAATTTTTTCGCAATCATCAAATTTTTTTCGCAATTGCGAACGTTTTTGCGCAAAAAAAAAACCCAGACTTTAGGTGTACGTGTAGCGCAAGGACGTAACTTATATAATGTTCATACATACATTTTGGACCTTTAAAGCTAGTTGCATGAATTGTAGCCTGATGTTAAAGTTAAACTAAATGTATACATTGAACGACAATAATAAAAAAACACTAAATACGAGATTCGTCATATATATAGCTTTCAGTACCAAACTGTTAATAAATATGTTGTTATTGTTGTTAACCGTGAAACTAAAACACATAACGAGTAAAACTATTCAATAAGCTTTGGGTTTAATGTTTTGTAGTTTAAAACTATTTAATAAGCCTTGGGTTTAATGTTATGTAGTTTTTTTCTATTAATGGTTTCGTGGCAGTTTTGTTGTATATTTATTTTTTGATAACATTTATTTCGTATTGGTATATAATCTTTGATTTTTAAAATTCTGTTCAGTTTTAGAAAACTGATACAAAGAAAGATGATTCTAAAAGTTCCAAAGACAAGCTCAAGAGGCCGTAAGTTAGATGGACGAGTCGTAGTACAATTATTTGTTCGAATTATATACTGACCAATTTTAAGGGGGGTTAGTAATTACAATTAATTTGGAGGGCTAGTAATACATTTAAGGGGTAACACGGGAAATATCTTTTCAAGTTTTACGTCGTCCTGCGGTTCACATGCATCGGTTCAATTAATGTTCAAGGCTAAAAATAAAAAATGCCTCCGATTTATTTTCTGGGGGCTGCCGGCTGCCGCGACCTACCCCTGCACTCTGCAGCTCTGTGGTGTAGAGCTGTGGCCAGCATGGCTGAGTGGTTGTGGGGCTGCGTTTATAATCTGAAGGTTAAAGGATCGAATCGTGGTAATTTTGTTAAAAACATGTCATGTCCTTGAGCAGATGTTAGGGCCACATTGCTCCTGCTAACCCCGCAGTCTATCCCCATGGGGTCGGTGGATGGGTACCACATTTATTTGGGAGGGTATTTGGAGGGGTTCGTGTAGGGCATTATCGCCTGAGGGGCTGTTCCCCCTTTCACGCATATAGTCACTCCAGAAGTGGCGCCCCTGACTCTCCAGGGCTTTGTAACAGAGTTGAGCACAACACGCGAGGGCAACCAGTAACCACGCCAGAGAATAATTATCTGTCAGCGGGTTACCTTTGCCTGTGGCTTAGTATTTCTTGTATGGATCCATCATGAAAGCATATTATGCATGACTATGAGCATGTGTATTATGGGGGTGTTGTTCGCAGTTTATATAGCAGTGTTATAATTAAGCTGTTAATGAGCATTGTTTTTTATACAAATGTGCAAATATGTGTTTTTTCGTCGGGTTCCGTATGGGTTCCGTGGTTCCACAGTATATAGACCAAAACGGTAAAAACAACGATTCATAAATTTTATAACGAACGGTTTTAACGCAGTCAACGCATTTTTCTTGGGTTTTCCCCGCAATAGGCTAAAGCAACACGTTTTTCTTGAGTTTTCCCCGCAAAAGGACGGATGTGAAGTTTCTCCAAAAATGTATTGGTATATTTACGTCTCAAGTGTCTGTTTTTGACGGAAAAATGTTTTTTGCTTTGGTAAAACTGGTGGTGACATTTAGAATGCGGATCTGCTAACAGCAGTCTCCGGTATCAGTTTTGTCAAGTTCAGAGACCGTTTCAAACTTGACTTCTCCAATTCATAGCATCAGCGTGCCTACAAATCTAGTTTTTTTTTCTAATCCTTGTAAGTCTGGTTTTGATGGGTTTCAGTTAATGTTTTTTTGTAGACAGCGACGAAATCTTACAGATGTTTTTTTACACTGGTCAGCTACAAAAATTGTGAAAGTGTTGGCGGTTGGGTACATTGTAGTTTACCAGTATCGACTTAGTGCAAAATCTGCATTTTATAATCTTTATTTGGGTAAATATACGTAGATATATATATATATATATATATATATATATATATATATATATATATATATATATATATATATATATATATAATATACATTGTTTTCGCCAAAAATGTCTAAAATAATATCAGGCAATTAGGTAAAATAAATGTATTATGTTCGCTACGATTTTTGCATGAGCTATATATCATTTTTGTAAAGTGTGCAATTGATTAGCAATATTTTTGGACACCTAATGACCTAATGACACCTAGTGAGCAATATAAAAACCTTGAGCGTTAATATACGTATGAATTAGTGGGTGGTCGATTGTGGGCATATCGCGATCGATATTTCAAAATTTCAACATCATATACCGATACGGACAGGTTTTACTGCTAGGTCATCTCGGCTCACAAGCTAAATTTAAATAAAAAACCTCCCGAGTCCCGACCCCCCCCTTCTATCTGTATATATACTTGTTTTGCAAAATGTAGCCTTAATCGAGAAAGAACGGCGAGGGAAGAGCATCAAATTTTTGTGCTGTTAGGCCCGGCTCACACAGACGTATATACTTTTTACTTTTTACTTTTGTCCTTAAGTTAAAAGTAGAAACGCGTTCTACTTTTTACTTTTACTTTTGCAATCTAGTCAAGCAGACAGAATGCTCTAACAGAAGCTCAGCCCATTGAGCTTCATTTTTATTGGTTTTGCCGGTTAAACAGCCATGTGGCCGCAGGTAGTAGTCGATCAAAAAAATGATGGCAAACGCAGATGTAGAAAACATATAGTGGTGCGGGGAAAAAAACCCTATTTTCAACTTTTCGGGTCGTCCTGTGCACCACATAAATCGGATCCATTAATGCTCGCGGCTGTTATAACGGCCATCTTTCGCGTAACTGTTGCACTAATAAAATGGATTCTAACTACTCACGTTTTTGAGTAATAAGTCTCGAAACCTCCGGGGAAAAATCCCTATGCGGGGAAAAGAAACCGTAATGCGGGGAAAAAACCCTATCACTTTTTGGTTGTTCTATTAGCAGTGAGTATAAATACAATTTCATCGTGTTCTACAACTCTTGGGCTGCAGTATGGACTAAAAAAACCGTTTCTCCGACACCCATGTGACTCACAATGACTCTTCAAAAATTGACCCTTTTTGGCAAAAATGACTTCTGCCCAAATATGCATTTTTTCCGTATTTAAAAGCATTAAAAACAGATTTTTGCGCTTATTACCTTCGAAACGGTGGACAAACACCGCCCGCGTCTACCATTCTTGGATTTAAGCCTAAATATTCCGAAAAATGCCAAATTTTGGTGAAACATCACCAAGACAGATTTCGTAAGGGGTGTCGGGGTATGGTCCAAAACGACAAAAAACGACGTTTTTCGGCCAAAAAAACGGTTTCAATGAAGTCTACGCATGTTTTTAGCTCAGATGAATCAACTTTTGTAGCAACAATGGGTGAGTTTAGCAAAAAATTGTCACCAAACAAAATAGGGTTTTTTCCCCCGCAATAGGGTTTTTTTCCCGCACAAACTCTGAACAGTCACAGGTCAACCACAACGTTTTTCACGGTTTTCGAGCTTCAAAAGTATAGAGGAAAGGTAACTCTCTTGAAAAATGCAAACGGCGTTGGCCAAAAGTGTTTTTGTGAAAAATTATGACAAGTCAAAAATTTGGAAAATTTTGTCACTTTGGAATTTTTCAACATGCAAAATTTTGAAATTTTATAAAAAATGCTATAGGCCTCAAAACAGCACAGAAATTGGTGTGTTAAGTCAGTTTGGGATGCGCTTTCCACCTGCATACTCAAAAAGGTCTTATGTCGTAAGGTTCGGCCAGGAAGCACTAGGGTTTTTTTCCCCGCAAAACGCGAAGGGTTTTTTTTCCCGCACCACTATATGTATTTATTTTTTTAGTTTATTATATATATATTTAGTTTTTGTCATATTCTGTTATATATTGCACATATCAATATAGTCAGAGTTGCGAAATGCGAAGTAATATATATAAGGCTTCATTAGCTAGAACTCCCTGCTGCTCTGAATTGTGCTCGATCGTAGTGCAACATTATATATGAATTGTGTCTGCTTTGTATCAGTCAGCCACCGTTGAGGTCTATTATTTGTTTGGAGGTATATAGTTCTGCTTCAAGTTGGTGTTTAGACAAGGTCTAAAAAGTCAGTTCAAGCTGTTTCCATGATTACGCAGTTGGGGCTGGCTTGAATAGTCGGGTCAAAATGGAAATCGGAAAAGTCTTCCCTTGATAAATTGCATTCGGTGTCGCCGATTTCGGATTTTGCGAAGTTTCCGAACTCCAACAAGAACAGCCGATTTGATTTGACTTCGCAGTCGTTTGAATTCCAACAAGACTAGCGGGCGCATGGCTAGTCCGCTCATAGCGCTGCAATTAACGACGCAGGAGATTAGCAGTAAAACAGCAAAAAGTGCAAATTTCATTGCTGGAGTTAAGAATTGGAGCCAATATATAGCAGCGTATTTTGCTGTCTGGCAATTTGAGAAGCGAAATTCTGACCTGGACTGCTGACTCTGGGACTTTTATATAAATAATCCCAGGCTGGTTTTGACAGATTCTTAACCTGCTGAAGATTTGTCGAGAAATGATCTAGAACCGAGATTACTGAGATACATTTGCTAAAACAATTTATTTATGTTTTGGGCTATTTTTGGGAAGGAGAGGGCTCGTTTAGTATTGAATGGGGGAACATATTGACTAAATATTTTTAATCATGTATAATGTAATCAATGCTGTGGTTATAATTTTCAACCGGTATATAAATAAATCTTAGGGCCTAGTCCTTTACCGGATTAAAGGGTTAATTATAATCGGGCTAAACGGTTTAAAAATTAAGCTTAAAACTGCTATTTCAAAACCTCCGGATTAAACGGACTTAACTTCTAGCGCGCTGCTTTTTAATCGGACTAAACGGACTTAACTATGCACGCTAATGTTAAACTTGCATGTTAAGTCCGTTTAGTCCAGTGGTAGTTTTGGAATTGGGTAGACTAAAATCAAGCAGCTGACTTATTTTAACTTGTTTAGTCCGTTTTGTCCGATTTGTCATTCCAAAACCTCTGACTAAAATAAGTCCAGTCCGTTTAATCAATAAAGGAATAGGTCCTTAGTTTCTGATTAAAACATTTTCGGTACTTGAATTTGTTTGAGGGCTCCCCCCAATCCGCATTCGCCTACACGTATAACATGTTTGAACAGAACCTGTCAAGGGGATAACTCTAGAGCTATCTGCTCCAGAAATTTCATTGGTTCCTGGTTAGCTTCCCTGACTGAAGTATTTTTAATTTATTAACTGTTTGTTTTGAAATTGCAAGTTTTTACAAAACTGTCATTTTTAGAAGCAAGTGTCATGATATTTACGCATTTATAAAAGGTGATTCCCCCCCAAACAATAATTCGTCTGACAATACAATATATACCATTGCTTTCTTGAAATTACCTGAACTGCAGCTGCTTTTTTTGGCTGGTTTGTCATGTGCTAATGACAGTAGTTTTTTTGTCAGATCTGAAGTGCCGGGTATATAATCCAAATAAGCATCGCTATGTATATTTTTAGTACTTGAGCAGATATTTGCAAAATTGCGATTCGAGTAATTTCATGTCTAGGCAACAAACAGATCAAAAAAGGAAAGTAATGAAAAATATTTCCAGTAAAATATAGTCAGGGGGGGTAAAAAAACACGGGGTAAAAGAGGGGTAAAAAAACACGGCTCATTACTCAGCGAAAACACGGGTTACAGAGCTGTGAATTAGTGCAATAGAAACTACACATCATGTGCTGTAATTCCATTGTATTAGTCATTACTGAAGCCCAGAATGTCTGGCAGACACACAAGCTCAAAGTTAACACCCAAAAAATGGTCAAAACCGTAAGCATTTTAAAAAGTTGCTAAGGTTATAACCAGAAGCTCTTTTTACACTGACGCTTCATTTTGTGCATAGTATCATTATTTTATGTGCTCTTTCTTTTGGCATACATTGCTTTCCGCCAGTTTTCTAATAACAATGTATTTTGGGTGTGTTTTTTTGCCCCCCTAATTTCCCCCCAAAACGGGTAAAAAAAACACACTTCAAATTGGTGATATTTGTACTGATGAGAGTGGGAGCGGGCCATAACTTAGTGTTTGAAGTACTTTCGTGTCCTCATAATTCCACATAAAAAATCAGCCCTTGGACTGGTTGCATTGAGTAGATATGGCACCTGGTCCCGGATCCCTATGTTTAACACGTATTTCAGGTCAATTTTTCAGGACGCATAAAACACATTCCTTTTGTGTCAGAAATGGTTTTTTGTAGTGTAGGATGATTTTTCTGCCACTTTTTTGTCATCAGGCCCGTTTACAATGCTAAAATACGGGATTAAACCGTTTGAACTCATCAGAATCAGGTCGGATATAATTTGATGCTCGTTGGGATTCTGAAGGTTTAGAACTATTTAAAATGCTTCAAAGTTACAAATAAATACATTTGGACAGCAAAAATAATAGAACAGCTATCCGCTCGCAAAAAATGATCCGTGTTTTTTTTATCCGCGACCGTGTTTTTTTGCCCACATGTGGGGTAAAAAAACACGGTTGGAAACCGGTTTGGCTCGATCTGGGTATGGGGTATATTCGATTTTACTGCACCAATCGATAGCTTTTAGCACAAGCTACAAGCTGATATATGTATCATTGCTCAGCGTCAAATGTATCTAAGGTTATGAGCTTAGTTCCCTATGCGTGTTTTTCTTCCCCCCCCCCCTGACTATACCTATGGGGCCCTTAGGGAACCTAAGGGGGGACCCTTGGGACAGTTTGTTTTGGTGGACCAGTGCCAATTTGATACTGGATCCGGATCCGGCCAAATCCGGATATCCGGTCGACCCTCCCTAGTGTATACCCCACTAAATTGTGACAGTTTTGGTTTGGCGGTTGAGTACATTGTAGTTTTTCAGTAGGTATATTACTTTGAGCAAATTCAGCGTATTAGTTCGAATTTATTGTTTTGCTTAGCTATGTACTCACAGACTGTAGTATATCCTATTTTGTTATTTATAGCACTGTATAAATTACCATTTCTCAGATATGGCCTGACCTTTTTTCCCGACATTTTGACTTGGGGCGGGGAAAATAACCATTATTTCTACATCAATTTTCTTGCAAAGTGTGTGCTTAAATTGAGATTTGGATGTTTTTTGAGGCAGTGCACGACAAACACTTCACATCCAAACGTCTTTATGCCAGAACTAAACCTGTTCAACTAGTGTTTCACCCCGCTTTTTGTACTAAATTTTACAAAATTGGCATTTATAGACAATTTTTGGCCTACAGCTGCAACTCACGCGAACTCTGTCAGAACGCAAAATCAGGGCATCTGAAAGGTTGCTATGGTAAAAAAAGCCCATTGCATTTTTTTCCGCCAGGTGGCTTTTTTCCCGAAAATGGTTTTCCCGGCGTCCAAAACGACCGTTTTTGATTGTTTTGTAAGACACACGAGACGCGGATGCACGTCCCATTAGCAGATCACCAATCAAAGTTCCTAATGGTCGACAGTGGCGAATTTTATTTAAAAAAAACTATTAATCCGGCTTTTCCCTAATATAACGTATAAGGGTCGATTCAAAGCCTAGGTATAGATACCTCAGCTGTACTATGTTCCTTTATCTGGCAAATACGACAAAATAACGCGAACAGTCCCAGTTGTCTGTCAATGCTTTCAACTGTATCCTTTTTTATGTGCATTCTTTTACTTTTACGTTTACTTCCACTTTTTACTGTGTGCATTCTTTTAGAAGTAATTTCTTCGTTTTCGTTTCGTATATATTCTGATTCTTTTCGTGATTTTACCTGCTTATACGGCTGCAAGTACTAATCTACCAAAAGTGATGATAAAAGTTGATGTGGCAAAAATATATTTATTTTCAGTTTCGTCACATTCTGGGCCCGGTTTCATAAAAGATCAGTTGCGATTCATTAGTAAAACTGATATAAGCTAGAAAATAAGTTATAACTTTGCGTTAACTTGATCCTTCTGTTGGAAATTTTCACGACATATTGCCAATATGTTAGATAATGTGTGTGTAAACTTTTGTTACATTTGCTTGATGCAGACAAAACTCTAGCTAAGTCAAAGTCATTCATTAGTCCCAAATATTAGTAAATATTAGTGGTTCTAAAAAATTCACTAATATTTGCAACTAATGAATGACTTCAAGTTAGCTATAGATTTCACTGGATAACTTGATTATTGTGAGATTTGAACCACATGTGGTGTAACATATTGGCTATCTGTCATGAAAATTTCCAGCAGAAATATTGTGTAAAGGTCAAGTTATACTCGATTTTCGATGTTGCACCAGTGTTACTAATGAATCGCAATTCATTGTTTATGAAACCGGGCCACTATTGCACATATACTAGTAATAGTCAGAGTTGCGAAGTAATATAAGGCTACATTAATTTGATAGAACTCCTTGCAGTTGTGAATTCTGCTCTATTGTTAGTTGAACATTATTAATTATTTCAGCATTATACCAGTAACCCACCGTTGAGGTCTGTTGTTGGTTCAGAGGTATATAGTTCTGCTTCAAGTTGGTGTTTAGACAAAGTCTAAAAAGTTTGTTTAGACAAAGTTTAAAACGTTAGTTCAAACTGTTTCCAGGATGACGCAGTCGGGTCTTGGGGACTTGAACTGTCGGGTCAGATTAATGAGAGTCGGAAAATTCGGCCTTTCATGAATTGCATTCGGTGTCGCCAATTTCGGATTTTGCGAAGTTTCCGCACTCCGACAAGAACGGCCGATTTGATTTGACTTCGCAGTCGTTTGAATTCCAACAAGACTAGCGGGCGCATGGCTAGTTCGCTCATAGCGCTGCAATTAACGACGCAAGAGATTAGCAATAAAACAGCAAAAAGTGCAAATTTCATTGCTGGACTCAAGAATTTGAGCCAAATATAGCAGCGTATTTTGCTGTCTGGCAGTTTGAGAAGCGAAATTCTGATCTGGACTGCAGAGTCTGGGACTTTTATACAAATAATCCCAGTCTGGTTTTGACAGATTCTTAACCTGCTGAAGATATGTCGAGAATTGATCTAGAACCGAGATTACTGAGACAGATTTGCTGAAAGAATTTATTGTGTTTTACTGTCGTGGGCTTATTTTCAGGAAGGGGAGGGCTCGACGCTCGTGTAGTAGTGAATGGGGGAAAATATTGACCATATATTTTCAATCAAAGTAACTTATGCTGTCGTTATAATTATTAACAATTACTATTTTTTTAATTCAACAGTTTTTAGCCCTTGCATTTGTTTGAGGAGCCCCCCCCCCCCCCCCCCCCAGGTCACATTCCCCTGAACGTGAACACATGTATAGACAAAAGCTTGTCAGGAGGGTACTTTGGTGCAATCTGCTCCAGAAATTCGATTGGTTCTTGGTTTGCTTCCGTGACTAAAAGTGTCTTTATTTGCAAAGTAGGCATTTGTTTGACAAAACTTTCTGCCATTTTTCAGTAGCATTTTATTTTCGTATTTAAAAAATGATTGCGTTCCCCCTACAATAATTCGCCTGACGAAACAATACCATTGCTTTCCTGAAATTACCTGAGCTGCTGTTGCTTTTTTTGGCAATCTTGACTTGTGCTAATGACAGCAGTTTTTTTGTCAGTTTCTGGAATGCCTGGTGATTTGTAAAAATTCTTAATAATTGTTGCTATGTAGTATATTTTAGGAGTTGAAAAGAAATTTGCATAACTGCAGTAAATTCGAGCAATTTTAAAATTTGAATTCCTCCTAAGCATCGCCATGTATATTTTTAGGACTTTGAAGAAATTTGCAATTCGAGTAATTTCATGTTTATGCGGCAACCATTCTGCTTTAAGGTTTATCTTATAATCAGATGTCAAATACAAACAATAAATTTGGATGTTTGTGTTCTAGATCTGATGACAACAAAAAACCCAACAAGGAAGAGAAAATGGGAAAAGAAAAGACTGGAAAATCCAAAGAGTCCACTGAAAAGCTGGCGAAGGAAGTGAAAGAAAAAGAAAAGGCTAGGAAAGAAAAGGAAGAGAAAAAGAAAAAGGAAGCGGAGCAGAAGAAGCAAAAGGCAGACAGAGATCTAGCGAAAATGGTTTGTGTTGTGTAGTTTGTATCTACACTTCTGCTTCTGAGTATGATCGAATAATTCACCATAATGCGGAAACGTTTCACCTCCGGCCCCCCTCCATAGAAATCGAACCTCAGCTTTTCATGAACTCAATTGTTCAATTCAACAAGCTAATATTTTTGAAGTTTGTAGTCTTTATTATCTTTTTCATTGCTGTCCGGCTTAACTTTGTGCTTTTCTTATGTGAGTGCTTGTAATTTTTTCGTATTTTTATTTGATAAAATTTTTCCTGTTTTAGATGGTGCACAGTTTGGATCAGGAAAGGGGAAATTCGTCGGCCGAAGAAGTACCGGAATATGAAGATGATTTTGAGGTGAGCAACAGTCTGCTAATGGGTGTCATGAACACAGATAAGCATAAGCGGTAGGCAGGGGGCACCCCCTTTTAATTATCTTTTCCCCATAAACGCCCCACCCCCATACTTTCCCTCTGACGACTAAAAAACTACGCTAAAGATCGTAAAAATTTCCCGGCTGTCGTCCAAAGAAACCATAATTTGGGACTATCAAGTGCCATTGCTCTCCCCCCTCGGCCGAAAGTCGTACACTCTCCCCTCGTTGTTTCTTTCCGTGAATCTGTGGTCAACAGAATGTTGGTTGTAGACTCCATGGCCTGATTTGACAATGTATCTTATCCAAAATTGGATTTATCGGATTAGATTGAACTTTACTGCGTCAATAACGCAGCGTCAGTTAAACGTAATTTACTAAAAATTGGCACACACCGAGATAATGTATGTAAGCCATGTAGAGCGCAATTTCAGCTGGCCTGGCATTTTCATTTTGTGCTGTGTTATCAGCAAAATTAATTAAAATTTTAATCCAATTTTGGATAAGGCCCAATGATTTAGTTAAAGTAAGTAACCGTTAGGATTTCACTTTGGCGAAGGAGTGATCCAAATTACAAAACGGCTACAGGGGCAGTCAAAATATCGGTACTCCAGATTAAACTACCGAATTTAAGTATATTCTTAACATTTTTGCCGTTTGGCCTTAGATAATTACAACCTTCCGCTAGAACCCTGCCATTTTTTTGGGCGGGGTGGGGGGCGTTGTATTCTATTTCTCACACACTTCATTTGCCATTTCGATGTTCCAGAATTACGATGAAGATTTCGAAGAGGAACCGCCGGAGAATGATTTGGAGCCAGAGAAATCGCCCGACAGTGACAGTGGGCTGTCCAGCGAGTCGCCTAAGGATTCGCAGAAGAGAAAACCGACCACTCCGACTCCGTCTGAAGTAGGACTGTTTTTTGGACTTGTTTAGACTAGATTTAGATCTCATTTGCCAGATGTACATGCTAAGGTCTGGGGGACCATTAAAGCCTCAGGACCACTGCCAACTCCAATTTAATCTTGACCCTGTCCTTGTGTCCTTAAGAAAGTTTTGAACCTGGCTTAAGACCGTAGTTAAGACGTTTTGCGTACAGTTGTCTGCTGTCTTGTTTGGTAGTAAAAGTTTTGTTCAACTACTGCCAAAAATACGTATGTCTTTATGCGTAGGTTATTCATACGTATGCAGTTAGCGAATTGTAGGGGGGCAGCGGGTTGCCGAGTAACTTTTCTGCCCATTTACTCTTCGTGAGCCACCATTTTCGCTTTGCTTTGTGAGCCACTGATTGTGTCGGCAGGAGCTACCTTCCAAACATTCTGGGATGGGGTGAAGCACGACTGTGTTGGATAGGGGTGGCATTCGGTATGAGAAGATTAGCGTGAACGGCACCATAGTTTCTGAAGACATTACTTATACTAAAACTTATGGTGGCACTCAGGGTAACCGACTTTTGAGCCCATTTTTAAATACAATTAAACTGAATTATTTTACTACTCATTGCATGAATTTAGTTACAATCATGACTTTTTTGCTGAGCGCTACCTTAAGACAATCTGATCAGTCTATAATACATGACCCCCCTATAATACTTTTTCAGGCCGAGCCTGAATCAACTGCCCCCTCAGCCACAACTGCCCCCCAGCCGCCCCAAATGTCTGGCCCCACCCCGCCGGCCTCTGGCCCCATCCCCCTCAGTGGCCGGTTCAATTTTTCGGCCTCCACTGCCGGCCACATGTCTGAACAGCAGTTGGCGGCCATTTCCAAAACAGTGCTCCGGGCCCAGGCTATTAGGAAGCTGGTGGAGTTAGACTCTGTGCGATACAGCATTTTTGAAGCTGCTCCCGTCAAAGACTATGAATACTATATGCAAACTTTTGGAAAAAGTAGTCGAGTTCAGGTAATTAAAGAAGTGTTTTTTTACTGGAACTGGACCGACTTTTTTTGTCCGTTTAAATAAAAATTTATGTTAAACTATGTTCAGTTATTAAAAATTGACAAGATTTTTGCAAGGCATGATTTTTTTAATTGAACTAAAATTAACTTATTTATCCCGGTGATAAGGCAGTGGGCCCTCAACAATAATATAGTAAGATTTTTATTATTTTTCAAGAAATACGTGCAAACTGGGGATGATCGGATTGATCGTGATCTGCAGACAGAAATCGTGGATATGGACACCAAGTGGACCCAGCAGCCCCCCTTTGATCGCATCGGGGTCGGAGGTCG